>JAEIGI010000327.1:0-16152 GCA_018903615.1 Drosophila neocordata
CGATATCCATATCGATATTCATATCGATACCCATATCGATATCCATATTGATATCCATATCGATATCCATATCGATATCCATATCGATATCCATATCGATATCCATATCGATATCCATATCGATATCCATATCGATATCCATATGGATATCCATATCGATATCCATATCGATATTCGGATATCGATATCCATATCGATATCCATATCGATATCGATATCGATATTCATATCCATATCGATATCGATATCGATATCGATATCGATATCGATATGGATATCGATATCGATATCGATATCGATATCGATATCGATATCCATATCGATATCGATATCGATATGGATATCGATATCGGATATCGATATGGATATCGATATGGATATCGATATGGATATCGATATGGATATCGATATGGATATCGATATGGATATCGATATGGATATCGATATGGATATCGATATGGATATCGATATGGATATCGATATGGATATCGATATGGATATCGATATGGATATCGATATGGATATCGATATGGATATCGATATGGATATCGATATGGATATCGATATGGATATCGATATGGATATCGATATGGATATCGATATGGATATCGATATGGATATCGATATGGATATCGATATGGATATCGATATGGATATCGATATGGATATCGATATGGATATCGATATGGATATCGATATGGATATCGATATGGATATCGATATGGATATCGATATGGATATCGATATGGATATCGATATGGATATCGATATGGATATCGATATGGATATCGATATGGATATCGATATGGATATCGATATGGATATCGATATGGATATCGATATGGATATCGATATGGATATCGATATGGGATATCGATATGGATATCGATATGGATATCGATATGGATATCGATATGGATATCGATATGGATATCGATATGGATATCGATATGGATATCGATATGGATATCGATATGGATATCGATATGGATATCGATATGGATATCGATATGGATATCGATATGGATATCGATATGGATATCGATATGGATATCGATATGGATATCGATATGGATATCGATATGGATATCGATATGGATATCGATATGGATATCGATATGGATATCGATATGGATATCGATATGGATATCGATATGGATATCGATATGGATATCGATATGGATATCGATATGGATATCGATATGGATATCGATATGGATATCGATATGGATATCGATATGGATATCGATATGGATATCGATATGGATATCGATATGGATATCGATATGGATATCGATATGGATATCGATATGGATATCGATATGGATATCGATATGGATATCGATATGGATATCGATATGGATATCGATATGGATATCGATATGGATATCGATATGGATATCGATATGGATATCGATATGGATATCGATATGGATATCGATATGGGATATCGATATGGATATCGATATGGATATCGATATGGATATCGATATGGATATCGATATGGATATCGATATGGATATCGATATGGATATCGATATGGATATCGATATGGATATCGATATGGATATCGATATGGATATCGATATGGATATCGATATGGATATCGATATGGATATCGATATGGATATCGATATGGATATCGATATGGATATCGATATGGATATCGATATGGATATCGATATGGATATCGATATGGATATCGATATGGATATCGATATGGATATCGATATGGATATCGATATGGATATCGATATGGATATCGATATGGATATGGATATCGATATGGATATCGATATGGGTATCGATATGGATATCGATATGGATATCGATATGGATATCGATATGGATATCGATATGGATATCGATATGGATATCGATATGGATATCGATATGGATATCGATATGGATATCGATATGGATATCGATATGGATATCGATATGGATATCGATATGGATATCGATATGGATATCGATATGGATATCGATATGGATATCGATATGGATATCGATATGGATATCGATATGGATATCGATATGGATATCGATATGGGATATCGATATGGGATATCGATATGGATATCGATATGGATATCGATATGGATATCGATATGGATATCGATATGGATATCGATATGGATATCGATATGGATATCGATATGGATATCGATATGGATATCGATATGGATATCGATATGGATATCGATATGGATATCGATATGGATATCGATATGGATATCGATATGGATATCGATATGGATATCGATATGGATATCGATATGGATATCGATATGGATATCGATATGGATATCGATATGGATATCGATATGGATATCGATATGGATATCGATATGGATATCGATATGGATATCGATATGGATATCGATATGGATATCGATATGGATATCGATATGGATATCGATATGGATATCGATATGGATATCGATATGGATATCGATATGGATATCGATATGGATATCGATATGGATATCGATATGGATATCGATATGGATATCGATATGGATATCGATATGGATATCGATATGGATATCGATATGGATATCGATATGGATATCGAATGGATATCGATATGGATATCGATATGGATATCGATATGGATATCGATATGGATATCGATATGGATATCGATATGGATATCGATATGGATATCGATATGGATATCGATATGGATATCGATATGGATATCGATATGGATATCGATATGGATATCGATATGGATATCGATATGGATATGGATATCGATATGGATATCGATATGGATATCGATATGGATATCGATATGGATATCGATATGGATATCGATATGGATATCGATATGGATATCGATATGGATATCGATATGGATATCGATATGGATATCGATATGGATATCGATATGGATATCGATATGGATATCGATATGGATATCGATATGGATATCGATATGGATATCGATATGGATATCGATATGGATATCGATATATGGATATCGATATGGGATATCGATATGGATATCGTTGATATGGATATCGATATGGATATCGATATGGATATCGATATGGATATCGATATGGATATCGATATGGATATCGATATGGATAATCGGATATCGATATGGATATCGATATGGATATCGATATGGATATCGATATGGATATCAAAATGGATATCGATATGGATATCGATATACGATATGGATATCGATATGGGTATCGATATGGATATCGATATGGATATATGATACCAATATGGATATCGATATGGATATCGATATGGATATCGATATGGATATCGATATGGATATCGATATGGATATCGATATGGATATCGATATGGATATCGATATGGATATCGATATGGATATCGATATGGATATCGATATGGATATCGATATGGATATCGATATTTATATCGATATGGATATCGATATGGATATCGATATGGATATCGATATGGATATCGATATGGATATCGATATGGATATCAATATGGATATCGATATGGATATCGATATGGATATCGATATGGATATGAATATGGGTATCGATATGGAAATCGATATGGATATAGTTATAGATATCGACATGGATATCGATATGGATATCAAAATGGATATCGATATGGATATCGATATGGGTATCGATATGGATATCGATATGGGTATCGATATGGATATCGATATGGATATCGATATGGATATCGATATGGATATCGATATGGATATCGATATGGATATCGATATGGATATCGATATGGATATCGATATGGATATCGATATGGATATCGATATGGATATCGATATGGATATCGATATGGATATCGATATGGATATCGATATGGATATCGATATGGATATCGATATGGATATCGATATTTATATCGATATGGATATCGATATGGATATCGATATGGATATCGATATGGATATCGATATGGATATCGATATGGATATCAATATGGATATCGATATGGATATCGATATGGATATCGATATGGATATCGATATGGATATCGATATGGATATCGATATGGATATCGATATGGATATCGATATGGATATCGATATGGATATCGATATGGATATCGATATGGATATCGATATGGATATCGATATGGATATCGATATGGATATCGATATGGATATCGATATGGATATCGATATGGATATCGATATGGATATCGATATGGATATCGATATGGATATTAATTTGGATATCGATATGGATATCGATATGGATATCGATATGGATATCGATATGGATATTGATATGGATATCGATATGGATATCGATATGGATATCGATATGGATATCGATATGGATATCGATATGGATATCGATATGGATATCGATATGGATATCGATATGGATATCGATATGGATATCGATGTGGATATCGATATGGATATGGATATCGATATGGATATCGATATGGATATCGATATGGATATCAATATGGATATCGATATGGATATCGATAGGGATATCAATATGGATATCGATATGGATATCGATATGGATATCGATATGGATATCGATATTTATATCGATATGGATATCGATATGGATATCGATATGGATATCGATATGGATATCGATATGGATATCGATATGGATATCGATATGGATATCGATATGGATATCGATATGGATATCGATATGGATATCGATATGGATATCGATATGGATATCGATATGGATATCGATATGGATATCGATATGGATATCGATATGGATATCGATATGGATATCGATATGGATATCGATATGGATATCGATATGGATATCGATATGGGTATCGATATGGATATCGATATGGATATCGATATGGATATAGTTATGGATATCGACATGGATATCGATATGGATATCGATATGGATATAGTTATGGATATCGGCATGGATATCGATATGGATATCGGCATGGATATCGATATGGATATCAATATGGATATCAATATGGATATCGATATGGATATCGATATGGATATCGATATGGATATCGATATGGATATCGATATGGATATCGATATGGATATCGATATGGATATCGATATGGATATCGATATGGATATCGATATGGATATCGATATATCGATATGGATATCGATATGGGTATCGATATGGATATCGATATGGGTATCGATATGGATATCGATATGGATATAGTTATGGATATCGACATGGATATCGATATGGATATCAAAATGGATATCGATATGGATATCGATATGGGTATCGATATGGATATCGATATGGATATCGATATGGATATCGATATGGATATCAATATGGATATAGTCATGGATATCGATATGGATATCGATATGGATATCGATATGGATATCGATATGGATATCGATATGGATATCGATATGGATATCGATATGGATATCGATATGGATATCGATATGGATATCGATATGGATATCGATATGGATATCGATATGGATATCGATATGGATATCGATATGGATATCGATATGGATATCGATATGGATATCGATATGGATATCAATACGGATATCGATATGGATATCGATATGGATATCGATATGGATATCGATATGGGTATCGATATGGATATCGATATGGATATAGTTATGGATATCGGCATGGATATCGATATGGATATCGATATGGATATCGATATGGATATCGATATGGATATCGATATGGATATCGATATGGATATCGATATGGATATCGATATGGATATCGATATGGGTATCGATATGGATATCGATATGGGTATCGATATGGATATCGATATGGATATAGTTATAGATATCGACATGGATATCGATATGGATATCAATATGGATATCGATATGGATATCGATATGGATATCGATATGGATATCGATATGGGTATCGATATGGATATCGATATGGATATCGATATGGATATCAATATGGATATCGATATGGATATCGATATGGATATCGATATGGATATCGATATGGATATCGATATGGATATCGATATGGATATCGATATGGATATCGATATGGATATCGATATGGATATCGATATGGATATCGATATGGATATCGATATGGATATCGATATTTATATCGATATGGATATCGATATGGATATCGATATGGATATCGATATGGATATCGATATGGATATCGATATGGATATCGATATGGATATCAATATGGATATCGATATGGATATCGATATGGATATCGATATGGATATCGATATGGATATCGATATGGATATCGATATGGATATCGATATGGATATCGATATGGATATCGATATGGATATCGATATGGATATCGATATGGATATCGATATGGATATCGATATGGATATCGATATGGATATCGATATGGATATCGATATGGATATCGATATGGAAATCGATATGGAGATCGATATGGATATTAATTTGGATATCAATATGGATATCGATATGGATATCGATATGGATATCGCTATGGATATTGATATGGATATCGATATGGATATCGACATGGATATCGATATGGATATCGATATGGATATCGATATGGATATCGATATGGATATCGATATGAATATCGATATGGATATCGATATGGATATCGATGTGGATATCGATATGGATATCGATGTGGATATCGATATGGATATGGATTTCGATATGGATATCGATAAGGATATCGATATGGATATCGATATGGATATCGATATGGATATCGATATGGATATCAATATGGATATCAATATGGATATCGATATGGATATCGATATGGATATCGATATGGATATCGATATGGATATCGATATGGATATCGATATGGATATCGATATGGATATCGATGTGGATATCGATATGGATATGGATTTTGATATGGATATCGATATGGATATCGATATGGATATCGATATGGATATCGATATGGATATCAATATGGATATCGATATGGATATCGATATGGATATCGATATGGATATCGATATGGATATGGATATAGATATCGATATGAATATCGATATGGATATCGATATGGATATCGATATGGATATCGATATGGATATCGATATGGATATCGATATGGATATCGATATGGATATCGATATGGATATCGATATGGATATGGATATCGATATGGATATCGATATGGATATCGATTTGATATCGATATCGATATGGATATCGATATGGATATCGATATGGATATCGATATGGATATCGCTATTGATGTCGATATGGATATCGATATGGATATCGATATGGATATCCATATTGATATCTCTATCGATAACCATATCGATATCCATATCGATATCCATATCGATATCCATATCGATATAGATATCAATATGGATATCGATATGGATATCGATATGGATATCGATATGGATATCGATATGGATATCGATATGGATATCGATATGGATATCGATATGGATATCGATATCGATATGGATATCGATATGGATATCGATATGGATATCGATATGGATATCGATATCGATATGGATATCGATATGGATATCGATATGGATATCGATATGGATATCGATATCGATATGGATATCGATATGGATATCGATATGGATATCGATATGGATATCGATATTGATATCGATATGGATATCGATTTGGATATGGTTATGGATATCGACATGGATATCGATATGGACATCGATATGGGTATCGATATGGATATCGATATGAGTATAGTTATGGATATCGGCATGGATATCGATATGGATATCGATATGAATATCGATATGGATATCGATATGGATATCGATATGGATATCGATATGGATATCGATATGGATATCGATATCGATATGGATATCGATATCGATATGGATATCGATATCGATATGGATATCGATATGGATATCGATATGGTTATCGATAGAGATATCAATATCGATATCCATATCGATACCCATATCGATATCCATATCGATACCCATATCGATATCCATATCGATACCCATATCGATATCCATATCGATACAAAATATCGATTTCCATATCGATATCCATATCGATATCCATGTCGATATCCATAACCATATCCATATCGATATCCATATCGATATCAATATCGATATCCATATCGATATCCATATCGATATCCATATCGATATCCATATCGATATTCATATCGATATCCATATCGATATCCATATCGATATCCATATCGATATCCATATCGATATCCATATCGATATCCATATCGATATCCATATCGATATCCATATCGATATCCATATCGATATCCATATCGATATCCATATCGATATCCATATCGATATCCATATCGATATCCATATCGATATCCATATCGATATCCATATCGATATCCATATCGATATCCATATCGATATCCATATCGATATCCATATCGATATCCATATCGATATCCATATCGATATCCATATCGATATCCATATCGATATCCACATCGATATCCATATCCATATCGATATCCATATCGATATC
The DNA here is from genome assembly GCA_018903615.1 of Drosophila neocordata. Classification (NCBI taxonomy): domain Eukaryota; kingdom Metazoa; phylum Arthropoda; class Insecta; order Diptera; family Drosophilidae; genus Drosophila; species Drosophila neocordata. Next base: position 8,468 of record JAEIGI010000327.1, read on the forward strand.
CATATCGATATCCATATCGATATCCATATCGATATCCATATCGATATCCATATCGATATCCATATCGATATCCATATCGATATCCATATCGATATCCATATCGATATCCATATCGATATCCATATCGATATCCATATCGATATCCATATCGATATCCATATCGATATCCATATTAATATCCATATCCATATCGATATCCATATCGATATCCATATCGATATCCATATCGATATCCATATCGATATCCATATCGATATCCATATCGATGTCCATATCGATATCCATATCGATATCCATATCGATATCCTTATCGATATCCATATCGATATCCATATCGATATCCATATCGATATCCATATCGATATCCATATCGATATCCATATTGATATCCAAATCGATATCCATATCGATATCCATATCGATATCCATATCGATATCCATATCGATATCCATATCGATATCCATATCGAAATCCATATCCATATCGATATCCACATCGATATCCATATCGATATCCATATCGATATCCATATCGATATCCATATCGATATCCATATCGATATCCATATCGATATCCATATCGATATCCATATCGATATCCATATCGATATCCATATCGATATCCATATCGATATCCATATCGATATCCATATCGATATCCATATTGATAGCCATATCGATATCCATATCGATATCCATATCGATATCCATATCGATATCCATATTGATATCCATATCGATATCCATATCGATATCCATATCGATATCCATATCGATATCCATATCGATATCCATATCGATATCCATATCGATATCCATATCGATATCCATATCGATATCCATATCGATATCCATATCGATATCCATATCGATATCCATATCGATATCCATATCGATATCCATGTTGATATCCATATCGATATCCATATCGATATCCATATCGATATCCATATCGATATCCATATCGATATCCATATCGATATCCATATTGATATCCATATCAATATCCATATCGATATCCATATCGATATCCATATCGATATCCATATCGATATCCATATCGATATCCATATCGATATCCATATCGATATCCATATCGATATCCATATCGATATCCATATCGAAATCCATATCCATATCGATATCCACATCGATATCCATATCGATATCCATATCGATATCCATATCGATATCCATATCGATATCCATATCGATATCCATATCGATATCCATATCGATATCCATATCGATATCCATATCGATATCCATATCGATATCCATATCGATATCCATATCGATATCCATATCGATATCCATATCGATATCCATATCGATATCCATATCGATATCCATATCGATATCCATATCGATATCCATATCGATATCCATATCGATATCCATATCGATATCCATATCCATATCCATATCGATATCCATATCGATATCCATATCGATATCCATGTCGATATCCATATTGATATCCATATCGATATCCATATCGATACCCATATCGATATCCATATCGATATCCATATCGATATCCATAACTATATCCATATCGATATCCATATCGATATCCATATCGATATCCACATCCATATCCATATCGATATCCATATCGATATCCATATCGATATCCATATCGATATCCATGTCGATATCCATAACTCGATATCCATATCGATATCCATATCGATATCCATAACGATATCCATATTGATATCCATATCGATATCCATATCGATATCCATATCGATATCCATATCGATATCCATATCGATATCCATATCGATATCCATATCGATATCCATATCGATATCCATATCGATATCCATATCGATATCCATATCGATATCCATATCTATATCCATATCGATATCCATATCCATATCGATATCCATGTCAATATCCATAACTATATCCATATCGATATCCATATCGATACCCATAACGATATCCATATCGATATCCATATCGATATCCATATCGATACCCATATCGATATCCATATTGATATCCATATCGATATCCATATCGATATCCATAACTATATCCATATCGATATCCATATCGATATCCATATCGATACCCATAACGATATCCATATCGATATCCATATCGATATCCATTTCGATATCCATATCGATATCCATATCGATATCCATATTGATATCGATATCCATATCGATATCCATGTCGATATCCATAACTATATCCATATCGATATCCATATCGATACCCATAACGATATCCATATCGATATCCATATCGATATCCATATCGATATCCATATCGATATCCATATCGATATCCATATCGATATCGATATCCATATCGATATCCATGTCGATATCCATAACTATATCCATATCGATATCCATATCGATACCCATAACGATATCCATATTGATATCCATATTGATATCCATATCGATATCCATAACTATAGCCATATCGATATCCATATCGATATCCATATCGATATCCATATCGATATCCATATCGATATCCATATCGATATCCACATCGATATTAATATCGATATCCATATCTATATCCATATTGATATGGATATGGATATGGATATCCATGTCAATATCCATAATCGATATCCATATCGATATCCATATCGATATCCATATCGATATCCATATCGATATCCATATCGATATCCATATCGATATCCATATCGATATCCATATCGATATCCATATCGATATCCATATCGATATCCATATCGATATCCATATTGATATCCATATCGATATCCATGTCGATATCCATAACTATATCCATATCCATATCGATATCCATATCGATATCCATATCGATATCCATATCGATATCCATATCGATATCCATATCGATATCCATATCGATACCCATATCGATATCCATATCGATATCCATGTCGATATCCATAACTATACCCATATCGATATCCATATCGATATCCATATCGATATCCATATCGATATCCATATCGATATCCATATCGATATCCATATCGATATCCATATCGATATCCATATCGATATCCATATCCATATCGATATCCATGTCAATATCCATATCGATATCCATATCGATATCCATATCGATATCCATATCGATATCCATGTCGATATCCATAATTGATATCCATATCGATATCCATATCGATATCCATATCGATATCCATATCGATATCCATATCGATATCCATATCGATATCCATATCGATATCCATATCTATATCCATATCGATATCGATATCCATATCGATATCCATGTCGATATCCATAACTATATCCATATCGATATCCATATCGATACCCATAACGATATCCATATTGATATCCATATCGATATCCATATCGATACCCATATCGATATCCATATCGATATCCATATCGATATCCATATCGATATCCATATCGATATCCATATCGATATCCATATCGATATCAATATCCTTTTTATATCCATATCGATATCCATTTTGATATTCATATCAATATCCATATCATCGATATCCATGTTGATATCCATATCTATATCCATATCGATATCCATATCGATATCCGATATCCATATCGATATCCATATCGATATCCATATCGATATCCTATATATCGATATCTATATCCATATCCATATCGATATCCATATCGATATCCATATCGATATCGATATCCATATCGATATATCCATATCGATATCCATATCGATATCCATATCGATATCCATATCATATCGATATCCATATCGATATCCATATCGATATCCATATCGATATCCATATATCGATATCCATATCGATATCCATATCGATATCCATATCGATATCCATATCGATATCCATATCGATATCCATATCGATATCCATATCGATATCCATATCGATATCCATATCGATATCCATATCGATATCCATATCGATATCCATATCGATATCCATATCGATATCCATATCGATATCCATATCGATATCCATATCGATATCCATATCTTTTGATATCCATATCGATATCCATATCGATATCGATATCCATATCGATATCCATATCGATATCTATATCGATATCGATATCCATATCGATATCGATATCCATATCGATATCCATATCGATATCCCATATCGATATCCATATCGATATCCATATCCATATCCATATATCGATATCCATATCGATATCCATATCGATATCCATATCGATATCCATATCGATATCCATATCGATATCCATATCGATATCCATATCGATATCCATATCGATATCCATATCGATATCCATATCGATATCCATATCGATATCCATATCGATATCCATATCGATATCCATATCGATATCCATATCGATATCCATATCGATATCCATATCGATATCCATATCGATATCCATATCGATATCCATATCGATATCCATATCGATATCGATATCCATATCGATATCCATATCGATATCCATATCGATATCCATATCGATATCCATATCGATATCCATATCGATATCCATATCGATATCCATATCGATATCCATATCGATATCCATATCGATATCCATATCGATATCCATATCGATATCCATATCGATATCCATATCGATATCCATATCGATATCCATATCGATATCGATATCCATATCGATATCCATATCGATATCCATATCGATATCCATATCGATATCCATATCGATATCCATATCGATATCCATATCGATATCCATATCGATATCCATATCGATATCCATATCGATATCCATGTCGATATCCATATCGATATCCATATCGATATCCATATCGATATCCATATCGATATCCATATCGATATCCATATCGATATCCATATCGATATCCATATATCCATATCGATATCCATATCGATATCCGATATCGATATCCATATCGATATCCATATCGATATCCATATCGATATCCATATCGATATCCATATCGATATCCATATCGATATCCATATCGATATCCATATCGATATCCATATCGATATCCATATCGATATCCATATCGATATCCATATCGATATCCATGTCGATATCCCGATAACTATATCCATATCGATATCCATATCGATATCCATATCGATATCCATATCGATATCCATATCTCCATATCGATATCCATATCGATATCCATATCGATATCCATATCGATATCCATATCGATATCCATATCTCTATCCATATTGTATCCATATCCATATCGATATCCATATCGATATCCATATCGATATCCATATCGATATCCATATCGATATCCATATCGATATCCATATCGATATCCATATCGATATCCATATCGATATCCATATCGATATCCATATCGATATCCATATCGATACCCATATCGATATCCATATCGATATCCATATCGATATCCATATCGATATCCATATCGATATCCATATCGATATCCATATCGATATCCATATCGATATCCATATCGATATCCATATCGATATCCATATCGATATCCATATCGATATCCATATCGATATCCATATCGATATCCATATCGATATCCATATCGATATCCATATCGATATCCATATCGATATCCATATCGATATCCATATCGATATCCATATCGATATCCATATCGATATCCATATCGATATCCATATCGATATCCATATCGATATCCATATCGATACCCGATATCCATATCGATATCCATATCGATATCCATATCGATATCCATATCGATATCCATATATCGATATCCATATCGATATCCATATCGATATCCATATCGATATCCATATCGATATCCATATCGATACCCATATCGATATCCATATCGATATCCATATCGATATCCATATCGATATCCATATCGATATCCATATCGATATCCATATCGATATCCATATCGATATCCATATCGATATCCATATCGATATCCATATCGATATCCATATCGATATCCATATCGATATCCATAACTATATCCATATCGATATCCATATCGATATCCATATCGATATCCATATCGATATCCATATCGATATCCATATCGATATCCATATCGATATCCATATCGATATCCATATCGATATCCATATCGATATCCATATCGATATCCATATCGATATCCATATCGATATCCATATCGATATCCATATCGATATCCATATCGATATCCATATCGATATCCATATCGATATCCATATCGATATCCATATCGATATCCATATCGATATCCATATCGATATCCATATCGATATCCATATCGATATCCATATCGATATCCATATCGATATCCATATCGATATCCATATCGATATCCATATCGATATCCATATCCATATCGATATCCATATCGATATCCATATCGATATCCATATCGATATCCATATCGATATCCATATCGATATCCATATCGATATCCATATCGATATCCATATCGATATCCATATCGATATCCATATCGATATCCATATCGATATCCATATCGATATCCATATCGATATCCATATCGATATCCATATCGATATCCATATCGATATCCATATCGATATCCATATCGATATCCATATCGATATCCATATCGATATCCATATCGATATCCATATCGATATCCATATCGATATCCATATCGATATCCATATCGATATCCATATCGATATCCATATCGATATCCATATCGATATCGATATCCATATCGATATCCATATCGATATCCATATCGATATCCATATCGATATCCATATCGATATCCATATCGATATCCATATCGATATCCATATCGATATCCATATCGATATCCATATCGATATCCATATCGATATCCATATCGATATCCATATCGATATCCATATCGATATCCATATCGATATCCATATCGATATCCATATCGATATCCATATCGATATCCATATCGATATCCATATCGATATCCATATCGATATCCATATCGATATCCATATCGATATCCATATCGATATCCATATCGATATCCATATCGATATCCATATCGATATCCATATCGATATCCATATCGATATCCATATCGATATCCATATCGATATCCATATCGATATCCATATCGATATCCATATCGATATCCATATCGATATCCATATCGATATCCATATCGATATCCATATCGATATCCATATCGATATCCATATCGATATCCATATCGATATCCATATCGATATCCATATCGATATCCATATCGATATCCATATCGATATCCATATCGATATCCATATCGATATCCATATCGATATCCATATCGATATCCATATCGATATCCATATCGATATCCATATCGATATCCATATCGATATCCATATCGATATCCATATCGATATCCATATCGATATCCATATCGATATCCATATCGATATCCATATCGATATCCATATCGATATCCATATCGATATCCATATCGATATCCATATCGATATCCATATCGATATCCATATCGATATCCATATCGATATCCATATCGATATCCATATCGATATCCATATCGATATCCATATCGATATCCATATCGATATCCATATCGATATCCATATCGATATCCATATCGATATCCATATCGATATCCATATCGATATCCATATCGATATCCATATCGATATCCATATCGATATCCATATCGATATCCATATCGATATCCATATCGATATCCATATCGATATCCATATCGATATCCATATCGATATCCATATC
>JAEIGI010000296.1:0-19873 GCA_018903615.1 Drosophila neocordata
ATATCGATCCATATCACGATAACCAAATCCATATCGATATCCATATCGATATCCATATCGATATCCACATCGATATCCATATCGATACCATATCGATATTTATATCGTTATATCCGCTATTCACATCGATATTCATATCATTACATCACATATCAATATTCTTATCCATGTCCATATCGATACCGACATCGATAAACATATCCATATCGATATCCATATCGATATCCATATCGATATCCATATCGATATCCACATCGATATCCATATCGATACCTTCATATCGATATCCATATCGATATCCATATCGATATATATCATATCCATATCGATATTCATATCGATATCCATATCGATATCCATATCGATATCCATATCGATATCCATATCGATATCCATATCGATATCCATATCGATATCCATATCGATATCCATATCGATATCCATATCGATATCCATATCGATATCCATATATCGTATCCATATCGATATCCGTATCGATATCCATATCGATAACCATATTCACCTCGATATCCATATCAATCCAAATCGATATCCATATCGATATCCATATCGATATCCATATCGATATCCATATCGATCCATATCGATATCCATATCGATATCCTTATCGATCCATATCGATATCCAAATCGATATCCATATCGATCTCCATGTCTACATCGATATTCATATCGATATCCATATCGATATCCTCATCGAAATCCATATCGTTATCCATAGCAATATTCCTATCCATGTCCATATCGATATCCATATCGATATCCATATCCATCGATAACCATATCCATATCGATCCATATCGATATCCATATCGATATCCATATCGATAACCAAATCCACATCGATATCCATATCGATCCATATCGATATCCAAATCGATATTCATATCGATATCCATATCGATATCCTCATCGATATCCATATCGTTATCCATATCAATATTCCTATCCATGTCCATATCGATATCCATATCGATATCCATATCCATATCCATATCCATATCGATATCTATATCGATCCATATCGATATCCACATCGATATCCATATCGATAACCAAATCCACATCGATATCCATATCGATCCATATCGATATCCATATCGATATTCATATCGATATCCATATCGATATCCTCATCGATATCCATATCGTTATCCATATCAATATTCCTATCCATGTCCATATCGATATCCATATCGATATCCATATCGATATCCATATCGATATCCATATCGATCCATATCGATATCCATATCGATATCCATATCGATATCCATATCGATATCCATATCGATATCGATATCCATATCGATATCCATATCGATATCCATATCGATATCCATATCGATATCCATATCCATATCGATATCCATATCGTTATCCATATCGATATCCATATCGATATCCATATCGATATCCATATCGATATCCATATCGATATCCATATCGATATCCATATCGATATCCATATCGATATCCATATCGATATCCATATCGATATCCATATCGATCCATATCGATATCCATATCGATATCCATATCGATCCATATCGATATCCAACCATATCCATATCGATATCCATATCGATATCCATATCGATCCATATCGATATCCATATCGATATCCATATCCATATCGATATCCATATCGATATCCATATCGATATCCATATCGATATCCATATCGATATCCATATCGATCCATATCGATATCCATATCGATATCCATATCGATATCCATATCGATATCCATATCGATATCCATATCGATATCCATATCGATATCCATATCGATATCCATATCAATATCCATATCGATATCCATATCGATATCCATATCGATATCCATATCGATAACCATATCCATATCGATATCTATATCGATCCATATCGATATCCATATCGATATCCATATCGATATCCATATCGATATCCATATCGATATCCATATCGATATCCATATCGATATCCATATCGATATCCATATCGATCCATATCCATATCGATATTCGATATCGATATCCTCATATCGATATCCATATCGTTATCCATATCAATATTCCTATCCATGTCCATATCGATATCCATATCGATATCCATATCGATAACCATATCCATATCGATATCTATATCGATCCATATCGATATCCACATCGATAACCATATCCATATCGATATCCATATCGATATCCATATCGATATCCATATCGATATCCATATCGATATCCATATCGATATCCATGTCACATCGATATTCATATCGATATCCATATCGATATCCATCATCGATATCCATATCGTTATCCATATCAATATCCATATCGATATCCATATCGATATCCATATCGATATCCATATCGATATCCATATCGATCCATATCGATATCCATATCGATATCCATATCGATATCCATATCGATATCCATATCGATATCCATATCGATATCCATATCGATATCCATATCGATATCCATATCGATATCCATATCGATATCCATATCGATAACCATATCCATATCGATATCCATATCGATATCCATATCGATATCCATATCGATATCCATATCGATATCCATATCGATCCATATCGATATCCATATCGATATCCATATCCATATCGATATCCAAATCGATATCCATATCGATCCATATCGATATCCATATCGATATCCATAATCGATATCCATATCGATATCCATATCGATATCCATATCGATATCCATATCGATATCCATATCGATATCCATATCGATATCCATATCGATATTCATATCGATATCCATATCGATATCCATATCCATATCGATATCCATATCGATATCCATCATCGATATCCATATCGATATCCATATCGATATCCATATCCATATCGATATCGATATCCATATCGATATCTTCATATCGATATCCATATCGATAATCCATATCCATATCGATATCCATATCGATATCCATATCGATATCCATATCGATAACCATATTCACATCGATATCCATATCGATATCCATATCGATATCCATATCGATATCCATATCGATATCCATATCGATATCCATATCGATATCCATATCGATACATATCGATATCCATATCGATATCCATATCGATCCGTATCGATATCCGCATCGATATCCATATTGATATCCATATCGATATCCATATCGATATCCATATCGATATCCATATCGATATCCATATCGATCCATATCCATATCGATATCCATATCGATAACCAAATCCACATCGATATCCATATCGATCCGTATCGATATCCGCATCGATATCCATATCGATATCCATATCCACATCGATATTTATATCGATATCCATATCCACATCGATATTCATATCGTTATGCATATCAATATTCTTATCCATGTCCATATCGATACCGACATCGATAAACATATCCATATCGATATCTATATCGATATATATATCGATATCCATATCGATAACCACATTCACATCGATATCAATATCGATCCATATCAAAATCCATATCGATATCCATATCGATATCCATATCGATATCCATGTCGATATCCATATCGATATCCATATCGATATCCATATCGATATCGATATCGATATCCATATCGATATCCATATCGATATCCCATATCGATATCCATATCGATATCCATATCGATATCCATATCGATATCCATATCGATATCCATATCGATATCCATATCCATATCCATATCGATATCCATATCGATATCCATATCGATATATCCATATCGATATCCATATCGATATCCATATCGATCCGTATCGATATCCATATCGATAACCATATTCACCTCGATATCCATATCAATCCATATCGATATCCATATCGATAACCATATCGATCCGTATCGATATCCATATCGATAACCATATCGATATCCATATCGTTATCCATATCGATATCCATATCGATAACCATTCATCGATATTCCATATCGATATCCATATCGATATCCATATCGATATCCATATCGATATCCATATCGATATCCATATCCCATCCATCGATATCCATATCGATATCCATATCGATATCCATATCGATATCCAATCCATATCGATATCCGTATCGATCCATATCGATATCCATATCGATATCCATATCGATATCCATGTCCACATCGATATCCATATCGATATCCATATCGATATCCACATCGATATTCATATCGATATCCATATCGATATCCTCATCGATATCCATATCGTTATCCATATCAATATTCCTATCCATGTCCATATCGATATCCATATCGATATCCATATCGATAACCATCATATCCATATCGATATCCATATCGATCCATATCGATATCCATATCGATATCCATATCGATATCCATATCGATATCCATATCGATATCCATATCGATATCCATATCGATATCCATATCGATATCCATATCGATATCCATATCGATATCCATATCGATATCCATATCGATATCCATATCGATATCCTTATCGATCCATATCGATATCCATATCGATATCCATATCGATATCCATATCGATATCCATATCGATATCCATATCGATATCCATATCGATATCCATATCGATATCCATATCGATATCCATATCGATATCCATATCGATCCATATCGATATCCAAATCGATATCCATATCGATATCCATGTCCACATCGATATTCATATCGATATCCATATCGATATCCTCATCGATATCCATATCGTTATCCATATCAATATTCCTATCCATGTCCATATCGATATCCATATCGATATCCATATCGATAACCATCATATCGATATATCCATATCGATATCCACATATCGATATCCATATCGATATATCCATATCCACATCGATATCCATATCGATATCCATATCGATATCCATATCGATATCCATATCGATATCCATATCGATATCCATATCGATATCCATATCGATATCCATATCGATATCCATATCGATATCCATATCCATATCGATATCCATATCGATATCATATCCATATCGATATCCATATCGATATCCATATCGATATCCATATCGATATCCATATCGATATCCATATCGATATCCATATCGATATCCATATCGATATCCATATCGATAACCATATTCACATCGATATCCATATCATATCCATATCGATATCCATATCGATATCCATATCGATATCCATATCGATATCCATATCGATATCCATATCGATATCGATATCCATATCGATATCCATATCGATATCCATATCGATATCCATATCGATATCCATATCGATATCCATATCGATATCCATATCGATATCCATATCGATATCCATATCGATATCCATATCGATATCCATATCGATATCCATATCGATATCCATATCGATATCCATATCGATATCCATATCGATATCCATATCGATATCGATATCCATATCGATATCCATATCGATATCCATATCGATATCCATATCGATATCCATATATCGATATCCATATCGATCGATATCCATATCGATATCCATATCGATCCATATCGATATCCATATCGATATCCATATCCATATCGATATCCATATCGATCTCCCTATCGATATCCATATCGATATCCATATCGATATCCTCATATCGATATCCATATCGATATCCATATCGATATCCATATCGATATCCATATCGATATCCGATATCCATATCGATATCCATATCGATCATATCGATATCCATATCGATATCCATATCGATATCGATATCCATATCGATATCCATATCGATATCCGTATCGATATCCATATCGATATCCATATCCATATCGATATCCATATCGATATCCATATCGATATCCATATCATATCGATATACCATCGATCCATATCGATATCGATATCCATATCGATATCCATATCGATATCCATATCGATATCCATATCGATATCCATATCGATATCCATATCCATATCGATATCCATATCGATATCCATATCGATATCCATATCGATATCGATATCGATATCGATATCCATATCGATATCCATATCAATATTCCATCGATATCCATATCGATATCCATATCGATATCCATATCGATATCCATATCGATATCCATATCGATATCCATATCGATATCCATATCCGATATCCATATCGATATCCATATCGATATCCATATCGATATCATATCGATATCCATATCGATATCCATATCGATATCCATATCGATATCCATATCGATATCCATATCGATATCCATATCGATATCCATATCGATATCCATATCGATATCCATATCCATATCGATATCCATATCGATATCCATATCGATATCCACATCGATATCCATATCGATCCATATCGATATCCATATCGATATCCATATCCATATCGATATCATCGATATCATATCGATATCCATATCGATATCCATATCGATATCCATATCGATATCCATATCGATATCCATATCGATATCCATATCGATAACCGATATCCATATCGATATCTATATCGATCCATATCGATATCCATATCGATATCCATATCATATCGATATCCATATCGATATCCATATCGATATCCATATCGATATCCACATCGATATCCATATCGATATCCATATCGATATCCATATCGATCCATATCGATATCCATATCGATATCCATATCGATATCCATATCGATATCATCGTATCCATATCGATATCCATATCGATATCCATATCGATCCATATCGATATCCATATCGTATCCTATCGATATCCATATCGATATCCATATCGATATCCATATCGATATCCATATCGATATCCATATCGATCCATATCGATATCCATATCGATATCCATATCGATATCCATATCCACATCGATATTCATATCGATATCCATATCGATATCCTCATCGATATCCATATCGTTATCCATATCAATATTCTTATCCATATCCATATCGATATCCATATCGATATCCACATCGATAACCATATCCATATCGATATCCATATCGATCCATATCGATATCCATATCGATATCCATATCCATATCGATATTCATATCGATATCCATATCGATATCCATATCGATATCCATATCGATAACCATATTCACATCGATATCCATATCGATCCATATCGATATCCATATCGATATCCATATCGATATCCATATCGATATCCATATCGATATCCATATCGATATCCATATCGATATCCATATCGATATCCATATCGATATCCATATCGATATCCATATCGATATCCATATCGATATCCATATCGATATCCATATCGATCCATATCGATATCCATATCGATCCATATCGATATCCACATCGATATCCATATCGATATCCATATCGATATCCACATCGATATCCATATCGATATCCATATCGATATCCTTATCGATATCCATATCGATATCCATATCATATTTCGATATCCATATCGATCCATATCGATATCCATATCGATATCCACATCGTATAACCATATCCATATCGATATCCATATCGATCCATATCGTATCCATATCGATATCCATATCGATAACCAAATCCACATCGATATCCATATCGATATCCATATCGATATCCATATCGATATCCATATCGATATCCATATCGATATCCTCATCGATATCCATATCGTTATCCATATCAATATTCCTATCCATATCCATATCGATATCCATATCGATATCCATATCCATATCCATATCCATATCGATATCCATATCGATATCCATATCGATATCCATATCGATATCCATATCGATATCCATATCGATATCCATATCGATATCCATATCGATATCCATATCGATATCCATATCGATATCCATATCGATATCCACATCGATAACCATATTCACATCGATATCCATTTCGATCCATATCGATATCCATTTCGATCCATATCGATATCCATATCGATATCCATATCGATATCCATATCGATATCCACATCGATCCATATCGATATCCATCTCGATATCCACATCGATAACCATATCCACATCGTTATCCATATCAATATTCCTATCCATGTCCATATCGATACCCATATCGATACCCATATCGATATCCATATCGATATCCATATCGATAACCAAATCCACATCGATATCCGTATCGATCCATATCGATATCCAAATCGATATCCATATCGATATCCATGTCCACATCGATATTCATATCGATATCCATATCGATATCCATATCCACATCGATATCCATATCGATATCCATATCGATATCCGATATCCATATCGATATCCATATCGATATCCATATCCATATCGATCCATATCGATATCCATATCGATATCCATATCGATATCCATATCGATATCCATATCGATATCCATATCGATATCCATATCGATATCCATATCGATATCCATATCCATATCGATATCCATATCGATATCCATATCGATATCCATATCGATACCATATCGATATCGATATCCATATCATCCATATCGATATCCATATCGATATCCATATCGATATCCATATCGATATCCATATCGATATCCATATCGATATCCATATCGATATCCATATCGATATTCCATATCGATATCCATATCGATATCCATATCGATATCCATATCGATATCCATATCGATATCCTATATCGATCCATATCGATATCCATATCGATATCCATATCGATATCCATATCGATATCCATATATCGATATCCATATCGATATCCATATCGATATCCATATCGATATCCATATCGATATCGATATCCATATCGATATCCATCGTATCCATATCGATATCCATATCCACATCGATATTCATATCGATATCCATATCGATATCCTCATCGATATCCATATCGTTATCCATATCAATATTCTTATCCATGTCCATATCGATATCCATATCGATATCCACATCGATAACCATATCCATATCGATATCCATATCGATCCATATCGATATACATATCGATATCCATATCGATAACCAAATCCACATCGATATCCATATCGATCCATATCGATATCCAAATCGATATTCATATCGATATCCATATCGATATCCTCATCGATATCCATATCGTTATCCATATCAATATTCCTATCCATGTCCATATCGATATCCATATCGATATCCATATCCATATCGATATCCATATCGATATCCATATCGATATCCATATCGATATCCACATCGATATCCATATCGATATCCATATCGATATCTATATCGATATCCATATCGATATCCATGTCGATATCCATATCGATATCCATATCCACATCGATATTCGTATCGATATCCTCATCGTTATCCATATTGTTATCCATATCAATATTCCTATCCATGTCCATATTGATATCCATATCGATATCCACATCGATAACCATATCCAAATCGATATCTATATCGATCCATATCGATATCCACATCGATAACCATATTCACATCGATATCCATATCGATCCATATCGATATCCATATCGATATCCACATCGATATCCATATCGATCCATATCGATATCCACATCGATATCCATATCGATATCCATGTCCACATCGATATTCATATCGATATCGATATCGATATCCTCATCGATATCCATATCGTTATCCATATCAATATTCCTATCCATGTCCATATCGATATCCATATCGATATCCACATCGATAACCATATCCATATCGTTATCCATATCAATATTCCTATCCATGTCCATATCGATACCCATATCGATATACATATCGATATCCATATCGATAACCAAATCCACATCGATATCCGTATCGATCCATATCGATATCCAAATCGATATCCATATCGATATCCATGTCCACATCGATATTCATATCGATATCCAAATCGATATTCAATCGATATCCAAATCGAAATCCATATCGATATCCATGTCCACATCGATATCCATATCGATTTTCATATCGATATCCATATCGATATCCATATCGATATCCATATCGATATCCATATCGATATCCATATCGATAACCATATCCATATCGATATCCATATCGATATCGATATCCATATCGATATCCATATCGATATCCATATCGATATCCATATCGATATCCATATCGAAATCCATATCGATATCCATATCGATATCCATATCGATATCCATATCGATATCCATATCGATATCCATATCGATATCCATATCGATATCCATATCGATATCCATATCGATATCCATATCGATAACCATATCGATATCCATATCGATATCCATATCGATATCCATATCGATATCCATATCGATATCCATATCGATCCATATCGATATCCATATCGATATCCATATCGATATCCATATCGATATCCATATCGATATCCATATCGATATCCATATCGATATCCATATCGATATCCATATCGATATCCATATCGATATCCATATCGATATCCATATCGATATCCATATCGATATCCATCTCGATATCCACATCGATCCATATCCATATCCATATCGATATCCATATCGATAACTACATTCACATCGATATCCATATCGATCCATATCGATATCCATATCGATATCTATATCGATATCCATATCGACATCCATATCGATATCCATATCGATATCCATATCGATATTCCTATCGATATCCATATCGATATCCATATCGATATCCATATCGATATCCATATCGATATCCATATCGATATCCATATCGATATCCATATCGATCCATATCGATATCCATATCGATATCTATATCGATATCCATATCGATATCCATGTCGATATCCATATCGATATCCATATTCACATCGATATTCGTATCGATATCCTCATCGTTATCCATATTGTTATCCATATCAATATTCCTATCCATGTCCATATTGATATCCATATCGATATCCACATCGATAACCATATCCAAATCGATATCTATATCGATCCATATCGATATCCACATCGATAACCATATTCACATCGATATCCATATCGATCCATATCGATATCCATATCGATATCCATATCGATATCCATATCGATATCCATATCGATATCCATATCGATATCCATATCGATATCCATATCGATATCCATATCGATATCGATATCCATATCGATATCCATATCGATATCCATATCGATCCATATCGATATCCATATCGATATCCATATCGATATCCATATCGATATCCATATCCATATCGATATCCATATCGATATCCATATCGATATCCATATCGATATCCATATCGATATCCATATCGATATCCATATCGATATCCATATCGATCCATATCGATATCCATCGATCCATATCGATATCCATATCGATATCCATATCGATATCCATATCGATATCCATATCGATATCCATATCGATATATCGATATCCATATCCATATCGATATCCATATCGATATCCATATCGATATCCATATCGATATCCATATCGATATCCATATCGTTATCCATATCGATATTCCTATCGATATCCATATCGATATCCATATCGATATCCATATCGATATCCATATCGATATCCATATCGATATCCATATCGATATCCATATCGATAACCATATCCATATCGATATCCATATCCATATCGATATCCATATCGATATCCATATCCATATCGATATCCATATCGATATCCATATCGATATCCATATCGATATCCATATCGATATCCATATCGATATCCATATCGATATTCATATCGATATCCATATCGATATCCATATCGTTATCCATATCGATATCCATATCCATATCGATATTATATCCATATCCATATCCTATATCGATATCCATATCGATATCCACATCGATAACCATATCCATATCGATATCCATATCGATCCATATCGATATCCATATCGATATCCATATCGATATCCATATCGATATCCATATCGATATCCATATCGATAACCAAATCGATATCCATATCGATATCCATATCGATATCCATATCGATATCCATATCGATATCCATATCGATATCCATATCGATATCCATATCGATATCCATATCGATATCCATATCCATATCGATATCCATATCGATATCCATATCGATATCCATATCGATATCCATATCGATATCCATATCGATATCCATATCGATATCCATATCGATATCCATATCCATATCGATATTCATATCGATATCCATATCGATATCCATATCGATATCCATATCGATATCCATATCCAAATCGATATCCATATCGTATCCATATCGATATCCGATAACCATATCACATCGATATCCATATCGATCCATATCGATATCCATATCGATATCCACATCGATATCCATATCGATATCGATATCCATATCGATATTCATATCGATATCCATATCGATATCCATCATCGATATCCATATCGTTATCCATATCAATATTCCTATCCATGTCCATATCGATATCCATATCGATATCCATATCGATATCGATATCCATATCGTTATCCATATCAATATTCCATATCGATATCCATATCGATATCCATATCGATATCCATATCGATATCCATATCGATAACCAAATCCACATCGATATCCGTATCGATCCATATCGATATCAACTATCGATATCCATATCGATATCCATGTCCACATCGATATTCATATCGATATCCATATCCACATCGATATCCATATCGATATCCATATCGATATCCATATCGATATCCATATCGATATCCATATCGATATCCATATCGATATCCATATCGATATCCATATCGATATCCATATCGATATCCATATCGATATCCATATCGATAACCATATATCCATATCGATATCCATATCGATATCCATATCGATATCCATATCGATATCCATATCGATATCCATATCGATATCCATATCGATATCCATATCGATATCCATATCGATATCCATATCGATATCCATATCGATAACCATATCGATATCCATATCCATATCGATCCATATCGATATCCGTATCGATATCCACATCGATATCCATATCCACATCGATATTTATATCGATATCCATATCCCATCGATATTCCATATCGTATCGATATCCATATTCATATCCATATCCATATCCATCGATCGATATCCATATCGATATCCATATCGTATATCCATATCGATATCCATATCGATACCATATCGATATCCATATCGATCCATATCGATATCCATATCGATATCCATATCGATATCCATATCGATATCCATATCGATATCCATATCGATATCCATATCGATATCCATATCGATATCCATATCGATAACCATATTCACATCGATATCTATATCGTTATCCATATCGATATCCATATCGATAACCATATCCCCATCGATATCCATATCGATCCGTATCGATATCCACATCGATAACCATATTCACCTCGATATAAATATAAATCCATATCGATATCCATATCGATATCCATATCGATCCATATCGATATCCATATCGATATCCATATCGATATCCATATCGATATCCATATCGATATCCATATCGATATCCATATCGATATCCATATCGATATCCATATCGATATCCATATCGATATCCATATCGATATCCATATCGATAACCATATTCACATCGATATCTATATCGTTATCCATATCGATATCCATATCGATAACCATATCCCCATCGATATCCATATCGATCCGTATCGATATCCACATCGATAACCATATTCACCTCGATATAAATATAAATCCATATCGATATCCATATCGATATCCATGTCCACATCGATATTCATATCGATATCCAAATCGATATCCATATCCATATCCATATCGTTATCCATATCAATATTCCTTTCCATATCCATATCGATATCCATATCGATATCCATATCGATATCCAAATCGATATCCATATCGATCTCCATGTCCACATCGATATTCATATCGATATCCAAATCAATATCCTCATCGAAATCCATATCGTTATCCATATCAATATTCCTATCCATGTCCATATCGATATCCATATCGATATACACATCGATAACCATATCCATATCGATATCCATATCGATCCATATCGATATACATATCGATATCCATATCGATAACCAAATCCACATCGATATCCATATCGATACATATCGATATCCAAATCGATATTCATATCGATATCCATATCGATATCCTCATCCATATCCATATCGTTATCCATATCAATATTCCTATCCATGTCCATATCGATATCCATATCGATATACACATCGATAACCATATCCATATCGATATCTATATCGATCCATATCGATATCCACATCGATATCCATATCGATAACCAAATCCACATCGATATCCATATCGATCCATATCGATATCCAAATCGATATTCATATCGATATCCAAATCGATATTCATATCGATATCCATATCGATATCCTCATCGATATCCATATCGTTATCC
Organism: Drosophila neocordata; assembly: GCA_018903615.1. Classification (NCBI taxonomy): domain Eukaryota; kingdom Metazoa; phylum Arthropoda; class Insecta; order Diptera; family Drosophilidae; genus Drosophila; species Drosophila neocordata. Next base: position 14,424 of record JAEIGI010000296.1, read on the forward strand.
ATATCAATATTCCTATCTATGTCCATATCGATATCCATATCGATATCCATATCGATCCACATCGATATCCATATCGATCCATATCGATGTCCATATCGATATCCATATCGATATCCATACCGATATCCATATCGATATCCATATCGATATCCATATCGATATCCATATCGATAACCATATTCACATCGATATCCATATCGTTATCCATATCGATATCCATATCGATAACCATATCCCCATCGATATCCATATCGATCCGTATCGATATCCATATCGATAACCATATTCACCTCGATATCCATATCAATCCATATCGATATCCATCTCGATCCATATCGATATCCATATCGATCCATTTCGATATCCATATCGATATCCTTATCGATCCATATCGATATCCAACCATGTCCACATCGATATTCATATCGATATCCATTTCGATATCCTCATCGATATCCATATCGTTATCCATATCAATATTCCTATCCATGTCCATATCGATATCCATATCGATATCCACATCGATAACCATATCCATATCGATATCCATATCGATCCATATTGATATACATATCGATATCCATATCGAAAACCAAATCCACATCGACATCCATATCGATCCATATCGATATCCAAATCGATATTCATATCGATATCCATATCGATATCCTCATCGATATCCATATCGTTATCCATATCAATATTCCTATCCATGTCCATATCGATATCCATATCGATATCCACATCGATAACCATATCCATATCGATATCTATATCGATATCCATATCGATATCCATATCGATATCCATATCGATATCCATATCGATATCTATATCGATATCCATATCGATATCCATGTCGTTATCCATATCGATATCCATATCCACATCGATATTCGTATCGATATCCTCATCACTATCCATTTTGTTATCCATATCAATATTAATATCCATGTCCATATTGATATCCATATCGATATCCACATCGATAACCATATCCAAATCGATATCTATATCGATCCATATCGATCCATATCGATATCCATATCGATATCCACATCGATATCCATATCGATATCCACATCGATATCCATATCGATATCCATATCGATATCCATATCGATATCCATATCAATACCCATATCGATATACATATCGATATCCAAATCGATATCCAAATCGAAATCCATATCGATATCCATGTCCACATCGATATCCATATTGATTTTCATATCGATATTCATATCGATATCCATATCGATATCCAAATCGATATCCATATCGATATCCTCATCGATATTCATATCGTTATCCATATCAATATTCCTATCCATGTCCATATCAATATCCATATCGATATCCACATCGATAACCATATCCATATCGTTATCCATATCAATATTCCTATCCATGTCCATATCGATATCCACATCGATATACTTATCGATATCCATATCGATAACCAAATCCACATCGATATCCGTATCGATCCATATCGATATCCAAATCGATATCCATATCGATATCCATATCGATATTTATATCGATATCCAAATCGATATCCAAATCGAAATCCATATCGATATCCATGTCCACATCGATATCCATATTGATTTTCATATCGATATTCATATAGATATCCATATCGATATCCAAATCGATATCCATATCGATATCCATGTCCACATCGATATCCATATTGATTTTCATATCGATATTCATATCGATATCTATATCGATATCCTCATCGATATCCATATCGTTATCCATATCAATATTCCTATCCATGTCCATATCGATATCCATATCGATATCCATATCGATATCCATATCGGTAACCATATCCATATCGATATCTATATCGATCCATATCGATATCCATATCGATAACCATATTCACAACGATATCCATATCGATATCCATATCGATCCATATCGATATCCATATCGAAAACCATATCCACATTGATATCCTAATCGATCCGTATCGAAATCCATATCGATATCCATATCGATATCCATATCGATATCCATATCGATATCCATATCGATATCCATATCGATATCCATATCGATCCATATCGATATCCATATCGATATTCATATCGATAACCAAATCCACATCGATATACATATCGATCCATATCAATATCCGCATCGATATCCATATCGATATCCATATCCACATCGATATTCATATCGAAATCCATATCCACATCAATATTCATATCGTTATCCATATCAATATTCTAATCCATGTCCATATCGATATCCACATCGATAACCATATCCATATCCATATCCATATCGATAACCACATTCACATCGATATCCATATCGATCCATATCGATATCCATATCGATATCCATATCGATATCCATATCGATATCCATATCGATATCCATATCGATATCCATATCGATCCATATCGATATCCATATCGATATATCGATATCCATATCGATATCCATATCGATATCCATATCGATATCCATATCGATATCCATATCGATATCCATATCGATATCCATATCGATATCCATATCGATATCCATATATCGATATCCATATCGATATCCATATCGATATCCATATCGATATCCATATCGATATCCATATCGATATCCATATCGATATCCATATCGATATCCATATCGATATCCATATCGATATCCATATCGATATCCATATCGATATCCATATCGATATCCATATCGATATCCATATCGATATCCATATCGATATCCATATCGATATCCATATCGATATCCATATCGATATCCATATCGATATCCATATCGATATCCATATCGATATCCATATCGATATCCATATCGATATCCATATCGATATCCATATCGATATTCATATCGATATCCATATCGATATCCATATCGATAACCATATCCCACATCGATATCCATATCGATATCCATATCGATATCCATATCGATATCCATATCGATATCCATATCGATATTCATATCGATATCCATATCGATATCCATATCGATAACCATATCGATATCGATATCCATATCGATATCCATATCCATATCGATATCTATATCGATATCCATATGGATATCCATATCGATATCCATATCGATATCCATATCGATATCCATATCGATATCCATATCGATATCCATATCGATATCCATATCCATATCCATATCGATATCCATATCGATATCCATATCGATATCCATATCGATATCCATATCGATATCCATATCGATATCCATATCGATATCCATATCGATATCCATATCGATATCCATATCGATATTCATATCGATATCCATATCGATATCCATATCGATATCCATATCGATATCCATATCGATATCCATATCGATATCCATATCGATATCCATATCGATATCCATATCGATATCCATATCGATATCTATATCGATATCCATATCGATATCCATATCGATATGCATATCGATATCCATATCGATATCCATATCGATATCCATATCGATATCCATATCGATACATCGATATCCATATCGTTATCGATATCGATATCCATATCGATATCCATATCGATATCCATATCGATATTCATATCGATCCATATCGATATCCACATCGATATCCATTTTCACTCGATATCCATATCAATACCATATCGATATCCATATCGATATCCATATCCGATATCCATATCGATATCCATATCGATATCCAGCATCGATATCCGTATCGATCCATATCATATCGATATCCTCATCGATTTCCATATCGTTATCCATATCATATCAATATTTATATCGATATCCATATCCACATCGATATTTAAATCGTTATGCATATCAATATTCTTATCCATGTCCATATAGATACCGACATCGATAAATTTCCATATCGATATCTATATCGATATATATATCGATATCCATATCGATAACCACATTCACATCGATATCCATATCGATCCATATCAAAACCATATCAATATCCCCATATCGATATCCATATCGATATCCATATCGATATCCACGATATCCATAGTCGATATCCATATCGATATCCATATCGGCATATCCATAGCGATATTCATATGATATCCATATTCGACTATCCATATCGATATCCTTAGTCGATATCCTTATCGCCATATCCGATAATCTATCGATATCCATGTCGATATCATATCGATATCCACTTATCGATATCCATATTCGATATCCATGTCGATATCCTATATCGATATCCCATATCGATAACCATATTAATCGACTATCCAAATCGTTATCCCTATCGATATTCATATCGATCAAGCCTCCAAGATCGAATTCCATGGCCAGAGTCCTTATTCATATCCATATCACCAAATATATATTCAATATCGATATCCATATTCGATCCATATCGATATCGCTTATCGATCCATATGCCGATATCCATATCGATATCCCGATATCGATGTCCAAATCGATAGGTCCATATCGATATCCATATCGGGGCTCACTTATTCACATCGCTATTCCTTATCAATATCCATATCGATATCCTCATCGATATCCATAGGTCGTTATCCATAGTCGATATCCCTATCGACATCCATAACCATATCCATATCGATATCCATATCAAATTCAATATCGATATCTCATATGCCGATATCCATATCGATTCACCCAAATCCCATCGATATCCATTATCCATTTATATCCATATCGTTATCCAAATCAATATTTTTATCGATGTTTCATATCGATATCCATATCAGTTGATCCACATCAGTTACTCCCTATCCATTGTCCAGCCATCGATATCCTTGTCGATATCCACATCGATAACATATCCTTATCGGGATCTATATCGATATCCATATCGATATCCACATCGAGTATCCATAGTCGATACATCCATATCGATATCCATATCGACCTCTATCCATATCGATATCCCTTATCGATATCCTCATCAAGTTATTCATATTGTTATCCAAAACAATATTCCTATCCATGTTCATATTGATATTCATACATCGATATCCACATCGATAAAAAAATTGCTATCCAAAACGATATTTACGGATCTCGCATCGAGATCCACACCGATAACCATATCATTTCACATCGATATCTATATCGAGATCCATAATGATATCCATATCGATATCCACATTTGATATCCATATCAAATTCATATCGATATCCGTCTCGACATCTAAGACGATAGAAAGATCGGCGTGTCCACACGATATTTATACGATATCGATATCTCTACGATATTCATATTGTTACATTCATATCAATATTCTCTATCCATGTCTATAGCGATACTACATTATAACTATATTTCAGAGCGTTATTCATAATAATATTCCTAGTCCATGTCCATATACGATACCTATAACGATATACATATACGATATCCATATCGATAAAAGATCAATCTCCATAGCGATATCTGCATGATCAGATAT
>JAEIGI010000193.1:0-48484 GCA_018903615.1 Drosophila neocordata
ATATCGATATACATATCGCAATCCATAAAAATATACATATCGATACTTACATATCCATATACATATCGATCCATAAAAAATATACATATCGATATACATATCGATCCATATCGATATCCATATCGATATCCATATCGATATCCATATCGATATCCTTATCGATATCCATATCGATATCCATATCGATATCCATATCGATATCCATATCGATGTCCATATCGATATCCATATCGATATCCATATCGATATCCATATCGATATCCATATCGATATCCATATCGATATCCATATCGATATCCATATCGATATCCATATCGATATCCATATCGAATCCATATCGATATCCATATCGATATCCATATCGATATACATATCGATATCCATATCGATATCCATATCGATATCCATATCGATATCCATATCGATATCCATATCGATATCCATATCGATATCCATATCGATATCCATATCGATATCTATATCCATATCTATATCGATATCGATATCCATATCGTATCCATATCGATATCCATATCGATATCCATATCGATATCCATATCGATATCCATATCGATATCCATATCGATATCCATATCGATATCCATATCGATATCCATATCGATATCCATATCGATATCCATATCGATATCCGTATCGATATCTATATCCATATGGATGTCAATATCGATATCCATATCGATATCCATATCGATATCCATATCGATATCCATATCGATATCCATATCGATATCCATATCGATATCCATATCGATATCCATATCGATATCCATATCGATATCCATATCGATATCCATATCGATATCCATATCGATATCCATATCGATATCCACATCGATATCCATATCGATATCCATATCGATATCCATATCGATATCCATATCGATATCCATATCGATATCCACATCGATATCCATATCGATATCCACATCGATATCCATATCGATATCCATATCGATATCCATATTGATATCCATATCGATATCCATATCGATATCCATATCGATATCCATATCGATATCCATATCGATATCCATTTATCGATAGCCATATCGATATCCATAGTCGATATCCATATCGATATCCATATCGATATCCATATCGATATCCATATCCACATCGATATCCATATCGATATCCATATCGATATCCATATCGATATCCATATCGATATCCATATCGATATCCATATCGATATCCATATCGATATCCATATCGATATCCATATCGATATCATATCGATATCCATATCGATATCCATATCGATATCCATATCGATATCCATATCGATATCCATATCGATATCCATATCGATATCCATATCGATATCCATATCGATATCCATATCGATATCCATATCGATATCCATATCGATATCCCTATCGATATCCATATCGATATCCATATCGATATCCATATCGATATCCATATCGATATCCATATCCATATCGATATCCATATCGATATCCATATCGATATTCCATATCGATATCCATATCACCATATCGATATCCATATCGATATCCATATCGATATCCATATCGATATCCATATCGATATCCATATCGATATCCATATCGATATCCATATCGATATCCATATCGATATATCCATGTCCACATCGATATCCATATCGATATCCATATCGATCCATATCGATATCCATATCGATATCCATATCGATATCCATATCGATATCCATATCGATATCCATATCGATATCCATATCGATATCCATATCGATATCCATATCGATATCCAAATCGTTATCCATATCGATATCCATATCGATATCCATATCGATATCCATATCGATATCCATATCGATATCCATATCGATATCCATATCGATATCCATATCGATATCCATATCGATATCCTTATCGATATCCATATCGATATCCATATCGATATCCATATCGATATCCATATCGATATCCATATCGATATCCATATCGATATCCATATCGATATCCATATCGATATCCATATCGATATCCATATCGATATCCATATCGATAACCATATCCATATCGATATCCATATCGATATCGTATCGATATCCATATCGATATCCATATCGATATCCATATCGATATCCATATCGATATCCATATCGATATCCATATCGATATCCATATCGATATCCATATCGATATCCATATCGATATCCATATCGATATCCATATCGATATCCATATCGATATCCATATCGATATCCATATCGATATCCATATCGATACGCATTCACATCGATATCCATATCGATATCCATATCGATATCCACAACGATATCCATATCGATATCCATATCGATATCCATATCGATATCCATATCGATATCCATATCGATATCCATATCGATATCCATATCGATATCCATATCGATATCCATATCGATATCCATATCGATATCCATATCGATATCCATATCGATATCCATATCGATATCCATATCGATAACCATATCGATATCCATATCGATATCCATATCGATATCCATATCGATATCCATATCGATATCCATATCGATATCCATATCGATATCCATATCGATATCCATATCGATATCCATATCGATATCCATTACGATAACCATATCGATATCCATATCGATATCGATATCGATATCCATATCGATATCCATATCGATATCCATATCGATATCCATATCGATATCCATATCGATATCCATATCGATATCCATATCGATATCCATATCGATATCCATATCGATATCCATATCGATATCCATATCGATATATCCATATCGATATCCATATCGATATCCATATCGATATCCATATCGATATCCATATCGATATCCATATCGATATCCATATCGATATCCATATCGATATCCATATCGATATCCATATCGATATCCATATCGATATCCATATCGATATCCATATCGATATCCATATCGATATCCAATTCGATATCCATATCGATATCCATATCGATATCCATATCGATATCCATATCGATATCCATATCGATATCCATATCGATATCCATATCGATATCCATATCGATATCCATATCGATATCCATATCGATATCGATATCGATATCCATATCGATATCCATATCGATATCCATATCGATATCCATATCGATATCCATATCGATATCATATCATATCGATATCCATATCGATATCCATATCGATATCCATATCGATATCCATATCGATATTCATATCGATATCCATATCGATATCCATATCGATATCCATATCGATATCCATATCGATATCCATATCGATATCCATATCGATATCGATATCGATATCGATATCCATATCGATATCCATATCGATATCCATATCGATATCCATATCGATATCCATATCGATATCCATATCGATATCCATATCCACATCGATATTCATATCGATATCCATATCGATATCCATATCGATATCCATATCGATATCCATATCATCACATCGATATCCATATCGTTATCCCTATCGATATTCTTATCCATGTCCATATCGATATCCATATCGATATCACATCGATATCCATATCGATATCCATATCGATATCCATATCGATACCCCATATATCGATATCCATATCGATCCCATATCGATATTCATATCGATATCCATATCGATATCCATATCGATATGATCCATATCGATATCCATATCGATATCCATATCGATATCCATATCGATATCCATATCCATATCGATATCCACATCGATATCCATATCGATATCCATATCGATATCATATCGATATCCATATCGATATCCATATCGATATCCATATCGATATCCATATCGATATCCATATCGATATCCATATCGATATCCATATCGATATCCATATCGATATCCATATCGATATCCATATCGATATCCATATCGATATCCATATCGATATCCATATCGATATCCATATCGATATCCATATCGATATCCATATCGATATTCATATCGATATCCATATCGATATCATATCGATATCCATATCGATATTCATATCGATATCCATATCGATATCCATATATCGATATCGATATCCATATCGATATATCCATATCGATATCCATATCGATATCCATCGATATCGATCCATATCGATATCCATATCGATATCCATATCGATATCGATATCATATCGATATATCGATATCGATATCGATATCCATATCGATATCCATATCGATATCCATCGATATCGATATATCCGTATCGATATGGATATCGATATCCATATCGATATCCATATCGATATATCGATATCCATTATATCGATATCCATATCCATATCGATATCCATATCGATATCCATATCGATATCCATATCGATATTCATATCCATATCGATATCCATATCGATATTCATAACGACATCCATATCGTTATGCATGTCGATCCATATCGATATCCATATCGATCCATAACGATATTCATATCGATCCATATCGATATCCATATTGATATTAATATCAATCCATATCGATATCCATATTGATATCTTTATCGATATCCATATCGATCCATATCGATCCATGTCGATATCCATATCGATATCGATCCATATCGATATCCATATCGATATCCGTATCTATATCCACATCGATATATATATCGGTATCCATAAGGATATATATATATATCGATATCCATATCGACATCCATATCCATATCGATATCCATATCCATATCGATATCGATATACATATCGATATTCATATTCATATCGATATCCATATCGATATTCATAACGACATCCATATCGTTATGCATGTCGATCCATATCGATATCCATATCGATCCATAACGATATCCATATCGATCCATATCGATATCCATATTGATATTAATATCAATCCATATCGATATCCATATTGATATCTTTATCGATATCCATATCGATATCCATATCCATATCCACATCGATATCCATATCGATATCCATATCGATATCCACATGGATATTCATCTTGTTATCCATATCGATGTCCACCTCGAAATTCATTTCGATATCCATATCGATATCCATATCGATATCCATATCGATATCCATGTCGTTATCCATATCGATATCCATATCGATATCAATTTCGATATCCATATCGATATCCATATCTTCATCCATATCGATAGCCATATAGTTATGCATATCACTAACCAGATCAAAATCCACATCAAAATCCATAACGATATCCATATCGATATCAATATCGATATCCATATCGATATCCATATCGATATCAATATCGATATCCATATCGATATCCATATCGATATCCATATTGTTATACATATCGAAATCCATATCCATATCCATATCGACATCCATTTCGATATCCATATCGATATCCGTATCGATATCCATATTGATATACATCTAGATATGCATATCGCTATCCATATTAAATTCCACATCGAAATTCATATCGATATCAATTTCGATATCCATATCGATATCAATTTCGATATCCATATCGATATCCATATCTTCATCCATATCGATAGCCATATAGATATGCATATCACTAACCAGAACAAAATCCACATCGAAATCCATATCGATATCCATATCGGTATCCATATCGATATCCAAATTGTTATACATATCGAAATCCATATCGATATCCATATCGATATCCATATCGATCCATATCGATATCCATACCGATATCCATTTTAATATCCATATAGATCAATAACGATATCCATTTCGAAAATCATATCGATATCCATATCTATATAAAAAAAATTGTTATACATATCGAAATCCATATCGATATCCGTATCGATATACATATAGATATGCATATCGCTATCCATATCAAAATCAACATCGAAATCCAAATCGATATCCATATCGATATTCATATCGATATCCATATCGATATCCACATCGATATCCATATCGATATCCATATACACATCGATATCCACATCTATATCCATATCGATATCCATAACGATATCCATATCGATATCCATATCGATATCCATATCAATATCCATATCGATAACGAAGTCGATATCCATATCGATATCCACATCGATATCCATATCGATATCCATACCGATGTGCATTTTAATATCCATATAGATCAATAACGATATCCATTTCGAAATTCATATCGATATCCATATTCAGATCGATATCCACATCGATCGATGTGCATATCGATATCCATATCGACATCCATATCGATATCTATAGCGATATACATATGATATCCATATAAATATCGATATCCATATCGACATCCATTTCCATATCGATCTATAATCGATATTCTTATCGATATTCTTATCGATATCCATATCGATATCCATATCGATCCATATCGATATCCATATCGATATTCATATCGATACCCACATCGATATCCATATCGATATCCATATCCACATCGATATTAATATCGATATCCATATCCACATCGATATTCATATCGTTATCCCTATCAATATTCTTATCCATGTCCATATCGATATCTACATCGATAACCATATCGATAACCACATTAACATCGATATCCATATCGATCCATATCGATGTCCATATCGATATCCATATCGATATCCATATCGATATCCATATCGATATCCATATCGATATCCATATCGATCCACATCGATATCCATATCGATCCACATCGATATCCATATCGATATCCATATCGATATCCATATCGATATCCATATCGATATCCATATCGATATCCATATCGATATCCATGTCGATATCCATATCGATATCCATATCGATATCCATATCGATAACCAAATCCACATCGATATCCATATCGATCCATATCGATATCCAAATCGATATCCATATCGATATCCATGTCCACATCGATATTCATATCGATATCCAAATCGATATCCAAATCGATATCCATATCGATATTCTTATCGATATCCATGTCCACATCGATATCCATATTGATTTTCATACCGATATCCATATCGATCCATATCGATATCCAAATCGATATCCCTATCGATATCCATATCGATATCCATATCGATATCCATGTCCACATCGATATCTCTATCGATATCCATATCGATCCATATCGATATGCAAATCGATATCCATATCGATATCCATGTCCACATCGATATCTCTATCGATATCCATATCGATCCATATCGATATGCATATCGATATCCATATCGATAACAAAATCCCCATCGATATCCATATCGATACATATCGATATCCATATCGATATCCATATCAATCCATATCGAAATCCAAATCGATATCCATATCGATATCCATGTCCACATCGATATCCATATCGATATACATGTCCACATCGATATCCATATCCATATCGATATCCATATCGATCCATATCGATATACATATCGATATCCAAATCCACATCGATATTCATATCCATATGGATATCCATATCGATATCCATATCGATATCCATGTCCACATCGATATCTATATCGATATCCATATCGATCCATATCCATATCCATATATCGATAACAAAATCCCCATCGATATCCATATCGATCCATATCGATATCCATATCGATAACCAAATCCTCATCGATATCGAAATCGTTATCCATATCGATATCCATGTCCACATCGATATTCATATGGATATCCATATCGATATAAATATCGATATCCATATCGATATCCATATCGATATCCATATCGACATCCATATCGATATCCTTATCGGTAACCATATCCATATCGATATCTATATTGATCCATATCGATATTCATATCGATAACCATATTAATATCGATATCCATATCGATATACATATCGATATCCATATCGATATACATATCGATATCCATATCGATCCATATCGATATCCATATCGATAACCATATCCACATCGATATCCATATCGATCCGTATCGATATCCATATCCATATCGATCCACATCGATATCCATATCGATCCATATCGATATCCATGTCGATATCCATATCGATATCCATATCCACATCGATATCTATATCGATCCATATCGATATCCGCTCGATATCTATATCGATATCCATATACACATCGATATTCATATCGATATCCATATCCACATCGATATTCATGTCGTTAGCCATATCAATATTCCTATCTATGTCCATATCGATAACCATATCCATATCGATGTCTATATCGATCCATATCGATATCCATATCGATATCCATATCCCTATCAATATTCTTATCCATATCGATCCATATCGATATCCATATCGATATCCATATCGATATCCATGTCGATATCCATATCGATATCCATATCCACATCGATATTCATATCGATATCCACATCGATATCCGCATCGATATCCATATCAATATCTATATCGATATCCATATCGATATCCATATCGATATCCATATCCACATCGATATTCATATCGATATCCATATCCACATCGATATTCATCGTTATCCCTATCAATATTCTTATCCATGTCCATATCGATATCCACATCGATAACCATATCCATATCGATATCTATATCGATCCATATCGATATCCATATCGATATCCACATTCACTTCGATATCCATATCGATCCATATCGATATCCATATCCATATCGATCCACATCGATATCCATATCGATCCATATCGATATCCATGTCGATATCCATATCGATATCCATATCCACATCGATATTCATATCGATATCCAGATCGATATCCTCATCGATATCCATATCGTTATCCACATCAATATTCTTATCCATGTCCATATCGATATCCATATCGATATCCATATCAATCCATATCGATATGCATATCGATAGCCAAATCCACATCGATATCCATATCGATCCATATCGATATCCGCATCGATATCCATATCGATATCCATATCCACATCGATATTTATATCGATATCCATATACACATCGATTCATATCGTTATCCATATCAATATTCCTATGTATGTACATATCGATAACCATATCCATATCGATATCCATATCGATCCATATCGATATCCATATCGATAACCACATTCACATCGATATCCATATCGATATCCATATCGATCCATATCCATATCCATATCGATATCCATATCGATATCCATATCGATATCCATATCGATATCCATATCGATCCACATCGATATCCATATCGATCCATATCGATATCCATATCGATATACATATCGGTATCCATATCGATATCCATATCCACATCGATATTCATATCGATATCCATATCCACATCGATATTCATCGTTATCCCTATCAATATTCTTATCCATGTCCATATCGATATCCACATCGATAACCATATCCATATCGATATCTATATCGATCCATATCGATATCCACATCGATCCACATCGATATCCATATCGATCCATATCGATATCCATATCGATATCCATATCGATCCATATCGATATCCATATCGATATCCATATCGATATCCATATCGATCCACATCGATATCCATATCGATCCATATCGATATCCATATCGATATACATATCGGTATCCATATCGATATCCATATCCACATCGATATGCATATCTATAGCCAAATCCACATCGATATCCATATCGATCCATATCGATATCCGCATCGATATCCATATCGATATCCATATCCACATCGATATTTATATCGATATCCATATACACATCGATTCATATCGTTATCCATATCGATATCCGCATCGATAACAATATCGATATTCATATCGATATTCATATCGATATCCATATCGATATCCATATCGATATCCATATCCACATCGATATTCATATCGATATCCATATCCACATCGATATTCATCGTTATCCCTATCAATATTCTTATCCATGTCCATATCGATATCCACATCGATAACCATATCCATATCGATATCTATATCGATCCATATCGATATCCATATCGATAACCACATTTACATCGATATCCATATCGATCCATATCGATATCCATATCCATATCGATCCATATCGATATCCATGTCGATATCCATATCGATATCCATATCCACATCGATATTCATATCGATATCTATATCGATATCCTCATCGATATCCATATCGTTATCCACAGCAATATTCTTATCCATGTCCATATAAATATCCATATCGATATCCATATCAATCCATATCGATATCCATATCGATATCCATATCGATCCATATCGATATCCATATCGATAGCCAAATCCACATCGATATCCATATCAATCGATATCGATATCCGCATCGATATCCATATCGATATCCATATCCACATCGATATTTATATCGATATCCATATACACATCGATTCATATCGTTATCCATATCAATATTCCTATCTATGTACATATCGATAACCATATCCATATCGATATCCATATCGATAACCATATCCACATCGATATCCATATCGATCCGTATCGATATCCATATCGATAACCACATTCACATCGATATCCATATCGATATCCATATCGATCCACATCGATATCCATATCGATCCATATCGATATAAATATCGATATCCATATCGATATCCATATCGATATCCATATCGATATCCATGTCGATATCCATATCGATATCCATATCCACATCGATATTCATATCGATATCCATATCGATATCCGCATCGATATCCATATCGATATCCATATCCACATCGATATTCATATCGTTATCCCTATCAATATTCTTATCCATGTCCATATCCATATACACATCGATAACCATATCCATATCGATATTTATATTAGATATGCATATCACTAACCAGAACAAAATCCACATCGAAATCCATATCGATATCCATATCGGTATCCATATCGATATCCAAATTGTTATACATATCGAAGTCCATATCGATATCCGTATCGATATACATATAGATATGCATATCGCTATCCATATGAAAATCAACATCGAAATCCAAATCGATATCCATATCGATATCCACATCGATATCCATATCAATATCCATACCGATGTCCATTTTAATATCCATATAGATCAATAACGATATCCATTTCGAAATTCATATCCATATTCAGATCGATGTGCATATCGATATCCATATCGACATCCATATCGATATCTATAGCGATATACATATCGATATCCATATAAATATCGATATCCATATCCATATCGACATCCATATCCATATTGATCTATAATCGATATTCTTATCGATCTATAATCGATATTCTTATCGATATTCTTATCGATATCCATATCGATATCCATATCGATATGCATATCGATCCATATCGATATCCATATCGATCCATATCGATATCCATATCGATATCCATATCGATACCCACATCGATATCCACATCGATATCCACATCGATATCCATATTGATATCAATATCGATCCATATTGATATCCATATCGATATCCTTATCGATATCCATATCGATATCCATATCGATCTATAATCGATATTCTTATCGATATTCTTATCGATATCCATATCGATATCCATATCGACATCCATATAGATATGCATATCGATCCATATCGATATCCATATCGATCCATATCGATATCCATATCGATATCCATATCGATACCCACATCGATATCCACATCGATATCCATATTGATATGCATATCGATATCCTTATCGATATCCATATCGATATCCATATCCATATCGATATCCATATCCATATACACATCGATATCCATATCGATCTACATATCGATATTCATATCGATATCCATATCGATATCCATATCGATATACATATCGATCCATATCGATATC
Source organism: Drosophila neocordata (assembly GCA_018903615.1). Taxonomy (NCBI): domain Eukaryota; kingdom Metazoa; phylum Arthropoda; class Insecta; order Diptera; family Drosophilidae; genus Drosophila; species Drosophila neocordata. The sequence continues at coordinate 11,785 of JAEIGI010000193.1, forward strand.
TATATCGATATCCATATCGATATCCACATCGATATCCATATCGATATCCATATTGATATTAATATCCATCCACATCGATATCCATATCGATATTCATATCGATATCCATATCGATATCCATATCGACATCCATGTCGATATGCATATCGATCCATATCGATATCCATATCGATATCCATATCGATCCATATCGATATCCATACCGATATCCATTTTAATATCCATATAGATCAATAACGATATCCATTTCGAAATTCATATCGATATCCATATCGATATAAAAATTGTTATACATATCGAAATCCATATCGATATCCGTATCGATATACATATAGATATGCATATCGCTATCCATATCAAAATCAACATCGAAATCCAAATCGATATCCATATCGATATTCATACCGATATCCATATCGATATCCACATCGATATCCATATCGATATCCATATACACATCGATATCCACATCTATATCCATATCGATATCCATAACGATATCCATATCGATATCCATATCGATATCCATATCAATATCCATATCGATAACAAAGTCGATATCCATATCGATATCCACATCGATATCCATATCGATATCCATACCGATGTGCATTTTAATATCCATATAGATCAATAACGATATCCATTTCGAAATTCATATCGATAGCCATATTCAGATCGATGTGCATATCGATATCCATATCGACATCCATATCGATATCTATAGCGACATCCATGTCGATATGCATATCGATCCATATCGATATCCATATCGATATCCATATCGATATCCATATCGATATCCATATCGATCCATATCGATATCCATACCGATATCCATTTTAATATCCATATAGATCAATAACGATATCCATTTCGAAATTCATATCGATATCCATATTCAGATCGATGTGCATATCGATATCCATATCGACATCCATATCGATATCTATAGCGATATACATATCGATATCCATATAAATATCGATATCCATATCGACATCCATTTCCATATCGATCTATAATCGATATTCTTATCGATATTCTTATCGATATCCATATCGATATCCATATCGATCCATATCGATATCCATATCGATATCCATATCGATACCCACATCGATATCCACATCGATATCCATATTGATATCAATATCGATCCATATTGATATCCATATCGATATCCTTATCGATATCCATATCGATATCCATATCCATATCGATATCCATATCCATATACACATCGATATCCATATCGATCTACATATCGATATTCATATCGCTATCCATATCGATATCCATATCGATATCCATATCGATCCATATCGATATCTATATCGATATCCATATCGATATCCACATCGATATCCATATCGATATCCATATTGATTTTAATATCCATCCACATCGATATCCATATCGATATTCATATCGATATCCATATCGATATCCATATCGACATCCATGTCGATATGCATATCGATCCATATCGATATCCATATCGATTTCCATATCGATCTATATCGGTATCCATACCGATATCCATTTTAATATCCATATAGATCAATAACGATATCCATTTCGAAATTCATATCGATATCCATATTTATATCGGTGTGCATATCGATATCCATATCGACATCCATGTCGATTGCTATAGCGTCATACATATCGATATCCATATAAATATCGATATCCATATCCATATCGATATCCATATCGACATCCATATCGATATGCATATCGATCCATATCGATATCCATATCGATCCATATCGATATCCATATCGATATCCACATCGATATCCACATCGATATCCATATTAATATCAGTATGGATCCATATCGATATCCATATCGATATCCTTATCGATATCCATATCGATATCCATATCCATATCCATATCCATATCCATATCCATATCGATATCCATATCCATATACACATCGATATACATATCGATCTACATATCGATATTCATATCGATATCGATATGCATATCGATCCATATCGATATCCATATCGATCCATATCGATATCCATATCGATCCATATCGATATCTATATCGATATCCATATCGATATCCACATCGATATCCATATCGATAGCCATATTGATATCAACATCCATCCATATCGATATTCATATCGATATCCATATCGATATCCATATCGACATCCATGTCGATATGCATATCGATCCATATCGATATCCATATCGATCCATATCGATATCCATATCCATCCATATCGATATCCATATCAATATGCATATCGATATCCACATCGATATCCATATCGATATCCATATTGATATCAATATCGATCCATATTGATATCCATATCGATATACTTATCGATATCCATATCGATATCCATATCGATATCCATATCCATATCCACATCGATACAAATATCGATATCCTTATCGATATCCACATGGATATCCATCTCGTTATCCATATCGATATCCATATCGATATCCATATCGATATCCATATCGATATCCATATCGATATCCATATCGATATCCATATCGATATCCATATCCATATCGATATCCATATCGATATACATATCGATATTCATATCGATATCCATATCGATATTGTTATCGACATCCATGTCGATATCCATATCGATCCATATCGATATCCATATCTAAATCGATCCATATCGACATCCATATCGATATCAATATCGATCCATATCGATATCCAAATCGATATCCGTATCGATATCCATATCGATATCCATATCGATATCCATAACGATATACATATATCGATATCCATATCGACATCCATATCCATATCGATATCCATATCCATATCGATATACATATCGATATTCATATTCATATCGCTATCCATATCGATATTCATAACGACATCCATATCGATATCCATATCGTTATGCATATCGAAATCTATATCGATATCCGTATCGATATACTTATAGATATGCATACCGCTATTCATATCAAAATTAACATCGAAATCCATATCGATATCCATATCGATATCAATTGCCATTGACTCGTCGTTATCTTCTGACCGGATTCAATCTCCTGATAACCAGGAGATTGAGTTTGTAAGTGTCAAGGTCAGTCTCAAGACTTTCTCTGTCTACATTACTTGCTCGTACATCCCGCCACAATCCGACATGGCAGTGTACATTAAACACTTGGTTTCTATCCAACACATCTCATCGTTACTGTCTGATAGAGACATGTTAATTGTTCTCGGTGACTTTAATTTACCGGAAATAGTATGGTCCCCTACTAACGAATCTGCTTTGTTGCTCCCTTCTATTTCACATTGCTTTATTGAAGGTCTTTTCGAGTTATCTTTGACTCAAATAAATCCAGTCCGTAACAAGAATAATAGATCTTTGGATCTGATATTTGTTCTCGATTCCACCAATGGTGCAGTTTCTAGAATAGACCCTCTTGTCCTGCCTGAAGATAGTTTTCATCCTACTTTGGAGTTAACTATTGATCTTCCGTATCGTGTACCGACTGTTGGTGCTTGTCCTGCGGTTAAATCCCGTAATTTTCGCAAGACCAATTTTAGTAAGTTAAATGAGCTCATTCTTAAAAATGATTGGTCTTCCCTGTATAGTTGTTCAAACATGAACCAAGCTATTTCTCTGTTTTATAACACTCTTGGTTCGCTTTTTAAGGTTTGTGTACCGCTGAGGATCCCTGTGTCGGCCTATAGGCCCCCTGGCATACTCGGGAGCTAACTAACTTGAAAAATGTAAAATCAAGGTGTTATAAAATTTACAAGAAATCAGGCCGCTCCTCAGACTATGCCCGTTACGTAGTCGCTTGATCAAAGTTTTTGACGCGTAATACGCTCTGCTATAAGGATTACCTACAGCGTTGTAAATTAGAATTTTCTAGTAATCCTAAACAATTTTATAGCTTTGTGAATTCCAAACGCAAAATGTCTGTCTATCCATCATGCTTATCTCTTGAAAACAATATAGCGAGTTCTGATCAAGCCATCGCTGATTTGTTTGCAGACTTTTTACAACAACCTATTCCTCAACGGAATATCAATCAGACATTCCGTATCCTTACCAGGTAAAAAGCTCTAACTGCACTTACAGTCCTTCGATTGATGAAAGTTCGCTCCTAAGCGTGCTTAATTTAGTGAAACCTGTCTACTCTCCTGGTCCTGATGGAATACCAGGTTGCGTTCTCAGATTTTGCGCCGAGGCTTTATGTAAGCCAATTCGTAAACTTTTTCTTTTGTCTGTCAAATCTTCCACGTTCCCAGATATCTGGAAGGAATCCTATATAGTTCCTCTCCATAAAAGCGGTAAAAAATCGGAAGCATCCAACTATAGGGGTATTTCTAAATTGTCCGCTATACCAAAAGCTTTTGAAAAATTTATCACTTCTCAATTGCAACATTTTTGTAGATGTATAATTTCACCATCTCAACATGGTTTTGTGAAATGTAGATCTACTACCACTAACCTTTTAGAATTTACTTCTTTAACGATCGAAGGATTTAGAAATGCAAGGCAAACTGATGTCAGATATACTGATTTCAGTAAGGCTTTTGATTCTGTTAATCATACGCTTCTTCTTTATAAATTAAAAAGTATTGGCTTTCCAAGTCCATTAATTAATTGGATTCGTGAATATCTGACAAATAGAACTCAGAGGGTTCTTTTTAAATCGTCATATTCCAAATCCATCCATGTTACTTCGGGGGTGCCTCAGGGTAGTCATTTGGGACCACTGCTGTTTACCCTTTTCATTAATGACCTTCCCTCTGTTATAAGTTACTCTCGTGCCCTCATGTACGCAGATGACGTTAAGCTATGTTTTAGTTACAAAGACATTACCTCTTCTTGTCGATTGCAATCTGATCTTCAAAATCTTGAGCTTTGGTGTCATAATAACTTATTAAAATTAAATGCAACTAAATGCAAGGTCATGACTTTTTATAGAACTTCTCCGCATTTAGTTACTTATTTTCTTACTAATACACCATTAGAACGTCTTAATGAGATGTATGACTTGGGTGTCCTGATGGACCGTAAACTAACGTTTAAGTGCCATATTTCCTCTACCGTCGGTAAAGCCATGGGCGTTCTTGGGTTTGTAAAGAGATGGTCAAAGGAGTTTGACGATCCATATACAACTAAAATTCTTTTCACCTCACTGGTCCGTCCTATTTTAGAATATGCATCTTGCATCTGGTCACCTCAGTATGAGTCACACCAAGCAAGAATTGAGTCGGTTCAAAAACAGTTCTTGCTTTTTGCTCTTCGTGGTCTGAACTGGGATCGTAATGTCAATTTGCCATCGTACTCTAGTAGACTTCTTTTACTTGGCCTTCCTTCTCTTACTAATCGTAGAATAATGCTTGGCGTCATTTTTATGCACAAGCTTCTTAAAGGTGATATAGACTCGCCCGAGCTATTGAACCAAATAAATTTTAGTATTCCTTGTAGACCTACTAGAAACTTTATACCTATATCTCTCTCACGCTGTTCTACTAATTATTTACTGCATGAACCTTTCCGAGTTCTTTGTTCTGATTATAATCGTCTTTATCATGTAATCAGTACAGAACTCTCTTTTCCATTAATAAAAAATTCTATACTTTCTTTCTTAGCTCGTAGCTAGCTTTAGTTTTCGTTTTTGTCTGTATGTATGAACTGTCCCCGCGACTCGAGCCGTACGTTATGCGGCTAGCGCCCCTCGGTCGGTTGGAGGTGTGGGCATTTAGTGCACCCGTTGGGATTCGCGCGAAAAAAAAAAAAAAAAAAAAAAAAAAATATCTATATGGATATCCATATCAATGTCTATCCATATAGATATCCATATCGCTATCCATATCGAAATCCATATAGATATCCATATCGATAACCATATCCACATCGATATCCACATCGATATCCATATCGATATACATATCGATATCCATATCGACATCCATATCGATATCCATATCGATATCCATATCGATATGGATCCATATCTATCCATATCGATATCCGTATCGATATCCATATAGATATGCATATCGCTATCCATATCAAAATCCACATCGAAATCTATATCGATATCCATATCGATATCCACATCGATATCCATATCGATATCCATATCGATATCCATATCGAAATCCATATCGATATCCATATCGTTATCCGTATCGATATCCACATCGGTATCTATATCGATATCCATATCGATATCCACATCGATATCCATATAGAAATACGTATAGATATGCATATCACTGTCCAGATTAAAATCCACATCGAAATCCATATCGATATCCATATCGATATCCATATCGGTATCCGTATCCTTATACATATCGAAATCTATATCGATAACCGTATCGATATAGATATAGATATGCATATCGCGTACCATATCAAAATTCGCATCGAAATCCATATCGATATCCATATCGATATACATATCGAAAACCATATTGATATCCGTATTGATATCCGTATCGATATCCATATAGATATACATATCGCTATCCATATCAAAATTCATATCGAAATCCATATCGATATCCATATCGATATCCATATCGATATACGTATCGAAAACCATATCGATATTCGTATCGATATCCATATAGATATGCATATTGCTATCCATATCGAAATGCACATATACACATGGATATCCACATCGATATCCATATCGATATCCATATCGATATCCATATCGATATCCATATCGATATCCATATCGATATCCATATAGATATCCATATCGATATCGAAATCGATATCCATATCGATATCCACATCGATATTCATATCCATACCTATATCCATTTTGATATCCATATCGATCAATAACGATATAGATATCGATATTCATATCGATCGATACGGTTATCGATATGGATATCGATACGGATCGATATGGATATCGATATAAATATCGATATGTATATCGATATGGATATCGATATGGATATCGATATGGATATCGATATGGATATCGATATTGATATCGATATGGATTTCTATATGGATCGATATGGATATCGATGTGGATATCGATATGGATATCGATATGGATCGATATGGATATCGATATGGATCGATACGGATATCGATATGGATATCGATATGGATATCGATATGGATATCGATATGGATATCGATATGGATATCGATATGGATATCGATATGGATATCGATATGGATATCGATATGGATATCGATATGGATTGATATTGATATCAATATGGATATCGATATGCATCATATGGATATCGATATTGATATCCATATGGATCGAAATGCATAACGATATGGATGTTGTTATGAATATCGATATGGATATCGATATGAATATGAATATGTATATCGATATCGATATGGATATGGATATCTATATGGATATGGATGTCGATATGGATATCGATATATGTATATCCTTATGGATACCGATATATATATCGATGTGGATATCGATACGGATATCGATATGGATATCGACATGGATCGATATGGATCGATATGGATATCGACATGGATGTCGATATCGATATGGATATCGATATGAATATCGATATGTATATCGATATGGATATCGATATAGCTATCGATATGGATGAAGATATGGATATCGATATGGATATCGAAATTGATATCGATATGAATTTCGATGTGGAATTTGATATGGATAGCGATATGCATATCTAGATGTATATCAATATGGATATCGATAAGATATCGATATGGATATCGATAAGATATCGATATGGATAAGGATGTCGATATGGATATCGATATATGTATATCGTTATGGATATCGATATGAATATCGATATGGATATCGATATGGATGGATATTGATATCAATATGGGTATCGATATGGATATCGATGTGGATCGATATTGATATCAATATGGATATCGATGTGGATATTGATGTGTATATCGATATGGATATCGATATGGATATCGATATGGATATCGATATGGATCGATATGCATATCGATATGGATGTCGATATGGATATCGATATGGATATCGATAAGAATATCGATTAGAATATCGATATGTAGATCGATATGGATATGGATATCGATATGGATATGGATATGGATATGGATATGGATATCGATATTTATATGGATATCGATATGTATATCGCTATAGATATCGATATGGATGTCGATATGGATATCGATATGCACATCGATATGAATATGGATATCGATATGAATTTCGAAATGGATATCGTTATTGATCTATATGGATATTAAAATGGATATTGGTATGGATGTAGATATGGATATCGATGTCTATATCGATATGGATATCGACTTCGTTATCGATATGGATATTGATATGGATATCGACTTCGTTATCGATATGGATATTGATATGGATATCGATATATATATCGATATGGATATTGATATGGATACCGATATGGATATCGATGTGGATATCGATATGGATATCGTTATAGATATCGTTATAGTTATCGATATGGATATAGATGTGGATATCGATGTGTATATGGATATAGATATGGATATCGATGTGGATATCGGTATGGATATCGATATGAATATCGATATGGATATCGATATGAATTTCGATGTTGATTTGGATAGCGATATGCATATCTATATGTATATCGATACGGATATCGATATGAATTTCGATATGTATAACAATATGGATATCGATATGGATATCGATATGGATTTCGATGTGGATTTTGTTCTGGTTAGTGATATGCATATCTATATGGCTATCGATATGGATGAAGATATGGATATCGATATGGATATCGAAATTGATATCGATATGGATATCGAAATTGATATCGATATGAATTTCGATGTGGAATTTAATATGGATAGCGATATGCATATCTAGATGTATATCAATATGGATATCGATACGGATATCGATATGGATATCGAAATGGATGTCGATATGGATATGGATTTCGATATGTATAACAATATGGATATCGATATGGATATCGATATGGATATCGATATTGATATCGATATGGATATCGATATGGATTTTGATGTGGATTTTGATCTGGTTAGTGATATGCATAACTATATGGCTATCGATATGGATGAAGATATGGATATCGATGTGGATATCGAAATTGATATCGATATGGATATCGATATGGATAACGACATGGATATCGATATGGATATCGATATGGATATCGATATGGATATCGATATAGATATCGATATGAATTTCGATGTGGACATCGATATGGATAACAAGATGAATATCCATGTGGATATCGATATGGATATCGATATGGATATCGATATGGATATCGATGTGGATATGGATATGGATATCGATATGGATATCGATAAAGATATCAATATGGATATCGATATGGATTGATATTAATATCAATATGGATATCGATATGGATCGATATGGATATCGTTATGGATCGATATGGATATCGATATGGATCGACATGCATAACGATATGGATGTCGTTATGAATATCGATATGGATATCGATATGAATATGAATATCGATATGTATATCGATATCGATATGGATATGGATATCGATATGGATATGGATGTCGATATGGATATCGATATATATATATATCCTTATGGATACCGATATATATATCGATGTGGATATCGATACGGATATCGATATGGATATCGATATGGATCGATATGGATATCGACATGGATCGATATGGATCGATATGGATATCGATAAAGATATCAATATGGATATCGATATGGATTGATATTAATATCAATATGGATATCGATATGGATCGATATGGATATCGTTATGGATCGATATGGATATCGATATGGATCGACATGCATAACGATATGGATGTCGTTATGAATATCGATATGGATATCGATATGAATATGAATATCGATATGTATATCGATATCGATATGGATATGGATATCGATATGGATATGGATGTCGATATGGATATCGATATATATATATATCCTTATGGATACCGATATATATATCGATGTGGATATCGATATCGATATGGATATGGATATCGATATGGATATGGATGTCGATATGGATATCGATATATGTATATCGTTATGGATATCGATATGGATATCGATATGGATATCGATATGGATATCGATGTGGATATCGATACGGAAATCGATATGGATTTCGATATGGATCGATATGGATATCGATGTGGATATCGATATGGATATCGATATGGATCGATATGGATATCGATATGGATATCGATATGGATCGATATGGATATCGATATGGATCTATACGGATATCGATATGGATATCGATATGGATCGATATGGATATCGATATGGATCGATATGGATATCGATATAAATATCGATATGTAACGATATGTAACGATATGGATATCGATATGGATATAGATATGGATATCGATATGGATATCGATATGGATATCGATATGGATATCGATATGGATATCGATATGGATATCGATATGGATATCGATATGGATATCGATATGGATATCGATATGGATATCGATATGGATATCGATATGGATATCGATATGGATATCGATATGGACATCGATATGGATAACGAGATGAATATCCATGTGGATATCGATATGGATATCGATGTGGATATCGATGTGGATATCGATATGGATATCGATATGGATTGATATTGATATCAATATGGATATTGATATGGATCGATATGGATATCGATATGGATCGACATGCATAACGATATGGATGTCGTTATGAATATCGATATGGATATCGATATGAATATGAATATCGATATGTATATCGATATCGATATGGATATGGATATCGATATGGATATGGATGTCGATATGGATATCGATATATGTATATCGTTATGGATATCGATGTGGATATCGATGTGTATATGGATATCGATATGGATATCGATGTGGATATCGATATGGACATCGATATGAATATCGATTTGGATATCGATATGGATTTCGATGTTGATTTTGATATGGATAGCGATATGCATATCTATATGTATATCGATACGGATATCGGTATGGATTTCGATATGTATAACAATATGGATATCGATATGGATATCGATATGAATATCGATATGGATATCGATATGTATATCGAATTGGATCGATATCGATATGGATATCGATATTGATCGATATGGATATCGATATGGATGTCGATATGGATATCGATATAGATATCGATATGTATATCGATATGTATATCGATATGGATCGATACGGACATCGATATGAATATCGATATGTATCGATATCGATATGGATGTCGACATGGATATCGATATGGATATCGATATGGATATCGATATGGATATCGATATGGATTGATATTGATATCAATATGGATATCGATATGCATCGATATGGATATCGATATGGATATCGATATGGATAGACATGCATAACGATATGGATGTTGTTATGAATATCGATATGGATATCGATATGAATATGAATATCGATATGTATATCGATATCGATATGGATATCTATATGGATATGGATGTCGATATGGATATCGATATATGTATATCCTTATGGATACCGATATATATATCGATGTGGATATCGATACGGATATCGATACGGATATCGATATGGATATCGATATGGATCGATATCGATATGGATATCGACATGGATCGATATGGATATCGATATGGATGAAGATATGGATATCGATATGGATATCGAAATTGATATCGATATAGATATCGAAATTGATATCGATATGAATTTCGATGTGGAATTTGATATGGATAGCGATATGCATATCTAGATGTATATCAATATGGATATCGATAAGATATCGATATGGATATCGATAAGATATCGATATGGATAAGGATGTCGATATGGATATCGATATATCTATATCGTTATGGATATCGATATGAATATCAATATGGATATCGATATGGATGGATATTGATATCAATATGGGTATCGATATGGATATCGATGTGGATATCGATATGGATATCGATATAGATATCGATATGGATCGATATGGATATTGATATGGATATCGATATGAATATCGATATGTAGATCGAAATGGATATCGATGTGATTATGGAAATGGATATCGATATGGATATCGTTATCGATATGGATATCGATAAGGATATCGATATGGATATCAATATGGATCGATATTGATATCAATATGGATATCGATATGGATATCGATATGGATATCGATATGGATCGATATGCATATCGATATGGATGTCGATATGGATATCGATATGGATATCGATAAGAATATCGATAAGAATATCGATATGTAGATCGATATGGATATGGATATCGATATCGATATGGATATGGATATGGATATCGATATTTATATGGATATCGATATGTATATCGCTATGGATATCGATATGGATGTCGATATGGATATCGATATGCACATCGATATGAATATGGATATCGATATGAATTTCGAAATGGATATCGTTATTGATCTATATGGATATTAAAATGGATATTGGTATGGATGTAGATATGGATATCGATGTCTATATCGATATGGATATCGACTTCGTTATCGATATGGATATTGATATGGATATCGACTTCGTTATCGATATGGATATTGATATGGATATCGATATATATATCGATATGGATATATGGATACCGATATGGATATCGATGTGGATATCGATATGGATATCGTTATAGATATCGATATGGATATAGATGTGGATATCGATGTGTATATGGATATCGATATGGATATCGATGTGGATATCGGTATGGATATCGATATGAATATCGATATGGATATCGATATGGATTTCGATGTTGATTTGGATAGCGATATGCATATCTATATGTATATCGATACGGATATCGATATGAATTTCGATATGTATAACAATATGGATATCGATATGGATATCGATATGGATTTCGATGTGGATTTTGTTCTGGTTAGTGATATGCATATCTATATGGCTATCGATATGGATGAAGATATGGATATCGATATGGATATCGAAATTGATATCGATATGGATATCGAAATTGATATCGATATGAATTTCGATGTGGAATTTAATATGGATAGCGATATGCATATCTAGATGTATATCAATATGGATATCGATACGGATATCGATATGGATATCGTAATGGATGTCGATATGGATATGGATATGGATTTCGATATGTATAACAATATGGATATCGATAGGGATATCGATATGGATATCGATATTGATATCGATATGGATATCGATATGGATTTTGATGTGGATTTTGATCTGGTTAGTGATATGCATAACTATATGGCTATCGATATGGATGAAGATATGGATATCGATATGGATATCGAAATTGATATCGATATGGATATCGATACGGATAACGACATGGATATCGATATGGATATCGATATGGATATTGATATGAATTTCGATGTGGACATCGATATGGATAACAAGATGAATATCCATGTGGATATCGATATGGATATCGATATGGATATCGATGTGGATATGGATATGGATATCGATATGGATATCGATAAAGATATCAATATGGATATCGATATGGATTGAATTAATATCAATATGGATATCGATATGGATCGATATGGATATCGTTATGGATCGATATGGATATCGATATGGATCGACATGCATAACGATATGGATGTCGATATGAATATCGATATAGATATCGATATGAATATGAATATCGATATGGATATCGATATGAATATGAATATCGATATGTATATCGATATGGATATCGATATGGATATCGATGTGGATATCGATACGGAAATCGATATGGATTTCGATATGGATCGATATGGATATCGATGTGGATATCGATATCGATATGGATATCGATATGGATATCGATATGGATATCGATATGGATATCGATATGGATATCGATATGGATATCGATATGGATCTATACGGATATCGATATGGATATCGATATGGATCGATATGGATATCGATATAAATATCGATATGTATAACGATATGGATATCGATATGGATATAGATATGGATATCGATATGGATATCGATATGGATATCGATATGGATATCGATATGGATATCGATATGGATATCGATATGGATATCGATATGGATTTCGATATGGATATCGATATGGATATCGATATGGACATCGATATGGATAACGAGATGAATATCCATGTGGATATCGATATGGATATCGATGTGGATATCGATGTGGATATCGATATGGGTATCGATATGGATTGATATTGATATCAATATAGATATTGATATGGATCGATATGGATATCGATATGGATCGACATGCATAACGATATGGATGTCGTTATGAATATCGATATGGATATCGATATGAATATGAATATCGATATGTATATCGATATGTATATCGATATGTATATCGATATCGATATGGATATGGATATCGATATGGATATGGATGTCGATATGGATATCGATATATATATATCCTTATGGATACCGATATATATATCGATGTGGATATCGATACGGATATCGATATGGATATCGATATGGATCGATATCGATATGGATATCGACATGGATCGATATGGATCGATATGGATATCGACATGGATGTCGATATCGATATTGATATGTATATCGATATGGATCGATATGGATATCGATATGGATCTATACGGATATCGATATGGATATCGATATGGATCGATATGGATATCGATATAAATATCGATATGTATAACGATATGGATATCGATATGGATATAGATATGGATATCGATATGGATATCGATATGGATATCGATATGGATATCGATATGGATATCGATATGGATATCGATATGGATATCGATATGGATATCGATATGGATATCGATATGGATATCGATATGGATTTCGATATGGATATCGATATGGATATCGATATGGACATCGATATGGATAACGAGATGAATATCCATGTGGATATCGATATGGATATCGATGTGGATATCGATGTGGATATCGATATGGGTATCGATATGGATTGATATTGATATCAATATGAATATTGATATGGATCGATATGGATATCGATATGTATCGACATGCATAACGATATGGATGTCGTTATGAATATCGATATGGATATCGATATGAATATGAATATCGATATGTATATCGATATGTATATCGATATCGATATGGATATGGATATCGATATGGATATGGATGTCGATATGGATATCGATATATATATATATCCTTATGGATACCGATATATATATCGATGTGGATATCGATACGGATATCGATATGGATATCGATATGGATCGATATCGATATGGATATCGACATGGATCGATATGGATCGATATGGATATTAATATATATATCGATGTGGATATCGATACGGAAATCGATATGGATTTCGATATGGATCGATATGGATATCGATGTGGATATCGATATGGATATCGATATGGATCGATATGGATATCGATATGGATATCGATATGGATCGATATGGATATCGATATGGATCTATACGGATATCGATATGGATATCGATATGGATCGATATGGATATCGATATAAATATCGATATGTATAACGATATGGATATCGATATGGATATAGATATGGATATCGATATGGATATCGATATGGATATCGATATGGATATCGATATGGATATCGATATGGATGAAGATATGGATATCGATATGGATATCGAAATTGATATCGATATGAATTTCGATGTGGAATTTGATATGGATAGCAATATGCATATCTAGATGTATATCAATATGGATATCGATAAGATATCGATATGGATATCGATAAGATATCGATATGGATATCGATATGGATATGGATGTCGATATGGATATCGATATATGTATATCGTTATGGATATCGATGTGTATATGGATATCGATATGGATATCGATGTGGATATCGATATGGACATCGATATGAATATCGATATGGATATCGATATGGATTTCGATGTTGATTTTGATATGGATAGCGATATGCATATCTATATGTATATCGATACGGATATCGATATGGATTTCGATATGTATAACAATATGGATATCGATATGGATATCGATATGAATATCGATATGGATATCGATATGTATATCGAATTGGATCGATATCGATATGGATATCGATATAGATCGATATGGATATTGATATGGATGTCGATATGGATATCGATATAGATATCGATATGTATATCGATATGTATATCGATATGGATATCGATGTGTATATTGATACGGAAATCGATATGGATTTCGATATGGATCAATATGGATATCGATGTGGATATCGATATGGATATCGATATGGATCGATATGGATATCGATATGGATATCGATATGGATATCGATATGGATCGATACGGATATCGATATGGATATCGATATGGATCGATATGGATATCGATATAAATATGGATATGGATATCGATGTGTATATTGATACGGAAATCGATATGGATTTCGATATGGATCAATATGGATATCGATGTGGATATCGATATGTATATCGATATGGATCGATATGGATATCGATATGGATATCGATATGGATATCGATATGGATCGATACGGATATCGATATGGATATCGATATTAATCGATATGGATATCGATATAAATATCGATATGTATATCGATATGGATATCGATATGGATATGGATATGGATATCAATATGGATATAGATATGGATATCGATATGGATATCGATATGGACATCGATATGGATATCGAGATGAATATTCATGTGGATATCGATATGAATATCGATGTGGATATGGATATGGATATCGATATGGATATCGATAAAGATATCGATATGGATATCGATATGGATTAATATTGATATCAATATGGATATCGATATGGATCGATATGGATATCGTTATGGATCGATATGGATATCGATATGGATCGACATGCATAACGATATGGATATCGGTATGAATATGAATATGAATATCGATATGTATATCGATATCGATATGGATATGGATATCGATATGGATATGGATGTCGATATGGATATGAATATATATGTATATCGTTATGGATATCGGAATGGATATCGATGTGGATATCGATACGGATATCGATATGGATATCGATATTGATCGATATTGATATCGATATGGATGTCGATATGGATCGATATCGATATGGATATCGATATGGATCGATATGGATCGATATGGATATCGACATTGATGTCGATATCGATATCGATATGAATATCGATGTGGATATGGATATGTATATCGATATGTATATCGATATGTATATCGATATGGATATCGATATGGCTATCGATATGGATGAAGATATGGATATCGATATGGATATCGATATGGATATCGAAATTGATATCGATATTGATATCGAAATTGATATCGATATGAATTTCGATGTGGAATTTGATATGGATAGCAATATGCATATCTAGATGTATATCAATATGGATATCGATAAGATATCGATATGGATATCGATAAGATGTCGATATGGATATCGATAAGATATCGATATGGATATCGATATGTATATCGATATCGATATGGATATGGATATCGATATGGATATGGATGTCGATATGGATATCGATATATGTATATCGTTATGGATATCGATGTGTATATGGATATCGATATGGATAACGATTTGGATATCGATATGGACATCGATACGGATATCGATATGGATATCGATATGGATCGATATGGATATCGATATAAATATCGATATGTATATCGATATGGACATCGATATGGATATGGATATGGATATCGATATGGATATCGATTTGGATATCGATATGGATATCAATATGGATATAGATATGGATATCGATATGGATATCGATATGGACATCGATATGGATATCGAGATGAATATCCATGTGGATATCGATATGAATATCGATGTGGATATGGATATGGATATCCATATGGATATCGATAAAGATATCGATATGGATATCGATATGGATTAATATTGATATCAATATGGATATCGATATGGATCGATATGGATATCGTTATGAGATCGATATGGATATCGATATGGATCGACATGCATAACGATATGGATATCGATATGAATATGAATATCGATATGTATATCGATATCGATATGGATATGGATATCGATATGGATATGGATGTCGATATGGATATGAATATATATGTATATCGTTATGGATATCGGAATGGATATCGATGTGGATATCGATACGGATATCGATATGGATATCGATATTGATCGATATTGATATCGATATGGATGTCGATATGGATATCGATATGGATATCGAAATTGATATCGATATGGATATCGATACGGATAACGACATGGATATCGATATGGATATCGATATGGATATCGATATGGATATCGATATGGATATCGATGTGGATATCGATACGAAATCGATATGGATTTCGATATGGATCGATATGGATATCGATGTGGATATCGATATGGATATCGATATGGATCGATATGGATATCGATATGGATATCGATGTGGACATCGATATGGATAACAAGATGAATATCCATGTGGATATCGATATGGATATCGATATGGATATCGAAATTGATAACGATATGGATATCGATACGGATAACGACATGGATATCGATATGGATATCGATATGGATATCGATATGGATATCGATATGAATTTCGATGTGGACATCGATATGGATAACAAGATGAATATCCATGTGGATATCGATATGGATATCGATATGGATATCGATGTGGATATGGATATGGATATCGATATGGATATCGATAAAGATATCAATATGGATATCGATATGGATTGATATTAATATCAATATGGATATCGATATGGATCGATATGGATATCGTTATGGATCGATATGGATATCGATATGGATCGACATGCATAACGATATGGATGTCGTTATGAATATCGATATGGATATCGATATGAATATGAATATCGATATGTATATCGATATGGATATCGATATGGATATCGATATGGATATCGATATGGATATCGATATGGATATCGATGTGGATATCGATATGGATATCGATGTGGATATCGATACGGAAATCGATATGGATTTCGATGTGGATATCGATATGGATATCGATATGGATCGATACGGATATCGATATGGATATCGATATGGATCGATATGGATATCGATATGGATCTATACGGATATCGATATGGATCGATATGGATATCGATATAAATATCGATATGTATAACGATATGGATATCGATATGGATATAGATATGGATATCGATATGGATATCGATATGGATATCGATATGGATATCGATATTGATATCGATATGGATATCGATATGGATATCGATATGGATTTCGATATCGATATCGATATGGATATCGATATGGACATCGATATGGATAACGAGATGAATATCCATGTGGATATCGATATGTATATCTATGTGGATATCGATGTGGATATCGATGTGGATATCGATATGGATATCGATATGGATTGATATTGATATCAATATGGATATTGATATGGATCGATATGGATGATGTCGTTATGAATATCGATATGGATATCGA
This sequence comes from Drosophila neocordata, assembly GCA_018903615.1. Taxonomy (NCBI): domain Eukaryota; kingdom Metazoa; phylum Arthropoda; class Insecta; order Diptera; family Drosophilidae; genus Drosophila; species Drosophila neocordata. Next base: position 31,470 of record JAEIGI010000193.1, read on the forward strand.
TATGAATATGAATATCGATATGTATATCGATATGTATATCGATATCGATATGGATATGGATATCGATATGGATATGGATGTCGATATGGATATCGATATATATATATATCCTTATGGATACCGATATATATATCGATGTGGATATCGATACGGATATTGATATGGATATCGATATGGATCGATATCGATATGGATATCGACATGGATCGATATGGATCGATATGGATATCGACATGGATGTCGATATCGATATTGATATGTATATCGATATGAATATCGATATATATATATCGATATGGATGAAGATATGGATATCGATATGGATATCGAAATTGATATCGATATGGATATCGAAATTGATATCGATATGAATTTCGATGTGGAATTTGATATGGATAGCAATATGCATATCTAGATGTATATCAATATGGATATCGATAAGATATCGATATGGATATCGATAAGATATCGATATGGATATCGATAAGATATCGATATGGATATCGATATGGATATCGATATGTATATCGATATGGATATGGATATGGATATCGATATGGATATGGATGTCCATATGGATATCGATATATGTATATCGTTATGGATGAAGATATGGATATCGATATGTATATATCGAAATATATCGAAATTGATATCGATATGGATATCGAAATTGATATCGATATGAATTTCGATGTGGAATTTGATATGGATAGCAATATGCATATCTAGATGTATATCAATATGGATATCGATAAGATATCGATATGGATATCGATAAGATATCGATATGGATATCGATATGGATATCGATATGGATATCGATATGGACATCGATATGAATATCGATATGGATATCGATATGGATTTCGATGTTGATTTTGATATGGATAGCGATATGCATATCTATATGTATATCGATACGGATATCGATATGGATTTCGATATGTATAACAATATGGATATCGATATGGATATCGATATGAATATCGATATGGATATCGATATGTATATCGAATTGGATCGATATCGATATGGATATCGATATGGATCAATATGGATATCGATATGGATATCGATATGGATATCGATATAGATATCGATATGTATATCGATATGTATATCGATATGGATATCGATGTGTATATTGATACGGAAATCGATATGAATTTCGATATGGATCAATATGGATATCGATGTGGATATCGATATGGATATCGATATGGATCGATATGGATATCGATATGGATCGATACGGATATCGATATGGATATCGATATGGATCGATATGGATATCGATATAAATATCGATATGGATATCGATGTGTATATTGATACGGAAATCGATATGGATTTCGATATGGATCAATATGGATATCGATGTGGATATCGATATGGATATCGATATGGATCGATATGGATATCGATATGGATATCGATATGGATATCGATATGGATCGATACGGATATCGATATGGATATCGATATGGATCGATATGGATATCGATATAAATATCGATATGTATATCGATATGGATATCGATATGGATATGGATATGGATATCGATATGGATATCGATTTGGATATCGATATGGATATCAATATGGATATAGATATGGATATCGATATGGATATCGATATGGACATCGATATGGATATCGAGATGAATATCCATGTGGATATCGATATGAATATCGATGTGGATATGGATATGGATATCGATATGGATATCGATAAAGATATCGATATGGATATCGATATGGATTAATATTGATATCAATATGGATATCGATATGGATCGATATGGATATCGTTATGGATCGATATGGATATCGATATGGATCGACATGCATAACGATATGGATATCGATATGAATATGAATATCGATATGTATATCGATATCGATATGGATATGGATATCGATATGGATATGGATGTCGATATGGATATGAATATATATGTATATCGTTATGGATATCGGAATGGATATCGATGTGGATATCGATACGGATATCGATATGGATATCGATATTGATCGATATTGATATCGATATGGATTTCGATATGGATCGATATCGATATGGATATCGATATGGATCGATATGGATCGATATGGATCGATATGGATATCGACATGGATGTCGATATCGATATCGATATGAATATCGATGTGGATATGGATATGTATATCGATATGAATATCGATATGTATATCGATATGGATATCGATATGGCTATCGATATGGATGAAGATATGGATATCGATATGGATATAGAAATTGATATCGATATGGATATCGAAATTGATATCGATATGAATTTCGATGTGGAATTTGATATGGATAGCAATATGCATATCTAGATGTATATCAATATGGATATCAATAAGATATCGATATGGATATCGATAAGATATCGATATGGATATCGATAAGATATCGATATGGATATCGATATGTATATCGATATCGATATGGATATGGATATCGATATGGATATGGATGTCGATATGGATATCGATATATGTATATCGTTATGGATATCGATGTGTATATGGATATCGTTATGGATATCGATGTGGATATCGATATGGACATCGATACGGATATCGATATGGATATCGATATGGATCGATATGGATATCGATATAAATATCGATATGTATATCGATAAAGATATCGATATGGATATCGATATGGGTTAATATTGATATCAATATGGATATCGATATGGATCGATATGGATATCGTTATGGATCGATATGGATATCGATATGGATCGACATGCATAACGATATGGATATCGATATGAATATGAATATCGATATGTATATCGATATCGATATGGATATGGATATCGATATGGATATGGATGTCGATATGGATATGAATATATATGTATATCGCTATGGATATCGGAATGGATATCGATATGGATATCAATATAGATATGGATATCGATATGGATATCGATATGGACATCGATATGGATATCGAGATGAATATCCATGTGGATATCGATATGAATATCGATGTGGATATGGATATGGATATCGATATGGATATCGATAAAGATATCGATATGGATATCGATATGGATTAATATTGATATCAATATGGATATCGATATGGATCGATATGGATATCGTTATGGATCGATATGGATATCGATATGGATCGACATGCATAACGATATGGATATCGATATGAATATGAATATCGATATGTATATCGATATCGATATGGATATGGATATCGATATGGATATGGATGTCGATATGGATATGAATATATATGTATATCGTTATGGATATCGGAATGGATATCGATGTGGATATCGATACGGATATCGATATGGATATCGATATTGATCGATATTGATATCGATATGGATGTCGATATGGATCGATATCGATATGGATATCGATATGGATCGATATGGATCGATATGGATATCGACATGGATGTCGATATCGATATCGATATGGATATCGATATGAATATCGATATGTATTTTGATATGGATATCGATATGGCTATCGATATGGATATCGATATGGATATCGATATTTATATCGATAAGGATATCGATATGGATATCGATATGGATATCGATTTGGATATCGATATGGATATCGATGTGGATATCGATATGGATATCAATATGGATATCGATATGGATCGATATGGATATCGATATGGATCGATATGCATATCGATATGGATCGATATGTATATCGACATGGATGTCGATATGGATATCGATATGGATATCGATATGAATATCGATATGGATATCGATATGGATGGATATTGATATCAATATGGGTATCGATATGGATATCGATGTGGATATCGATATGGATATCGATATAGATTTCGATATGGATCGATATGGATATCGATATGGATATCGATATGAATATCGATATGTAGATCGAAATGGATATCGATGTGTATATGGATATGGATATCGATATGGATATCGATATCGATATGGATATCGATAAGGATATCGATATGGATATCAATATGGATCAATATTGATATCAATATGGATATCGTTATAGATATCGATATGGATATAGATGTGGATATCGATGTGTATATGGATATCGATATGGATATCGATGTGGATATCGGTATGGATATCGATATGAATATCGATATGGATATCGATATGGATTTCGATGTTGATTTGGATAGCGATAAGCATATCTATATGTATATCGATACGGATATCGATTTGAATTTCGATATGTATAACAATATGGATATCGATATGGATATCGATATGGATATCGATATGGATATCGATATGGATTTCGATGTGGATTTTGTTCTGGTTAGTGATATGCATATCTATATGGCTATCGATATGGATGAAGATATGGATATCGATATGGATATCGAAATTGATATCGATATGGATATCGAAATTGATATCGATATGAATTTCGATGTGGAATTTAATATGGATAGCGATATGCATATCTAGATGTATATCAATATGGATATCGATACGGATATCGATATGGATATCGATATGGATGTCGATATGGATATGGATTTCGATATGTATAACAATATGGATATCGATATGGATATCGATATGGATATCGATATTGATATCGATATGGATATCGATATGGATATCGATATGGATTTTGATGTGGATTTTGATCTGGTTAGTGATATGCATAACTATATGGCTATCGATATGGATGAAGATATGGATATCGATATGGATATCGAAATTGATATCGATATGGATATCGATATGGATATCGATATGGATAACGACATGGATATCGATATGGATATCGATATGAATTTCGATGTGGAATTTGATATGGACAGCGATATGCATATCTATATGTATATCAATATGGATATCGATACGGATTTCGATATGGATATCGATATGGATGTCGATATGGATATCGATATGGATATCGATATGGATAACGATATGGATACCGATATGGATATCGGTATGGGTATCGATATGGATCCCAAAATGGATAGCGATATGGATATCGATATGGATATCGATATGGATATCGATATGGATATCCATATGGATATCGATATGGATATCGATATGGATAACGACATGTATATGGATATGGATATCGATATGTATATCGATATAGATTTCAATGTGGATTTTGATATGGATAGCGATATGCATATCTTTATTTATATCTATATGGATATCGATACGGATGTCGATATGGATTTCCATATGGATAACGATTTTGATATCGATAGGGATCTCAATATGGATATCGATATGGATATCGACATTTATATCGATATGGATATCGATATGGATAACGATATGCATATCGATGTGGATATCGATATGGGTCGATATGGATATCGATGTGGATTTGGTTATCGATATGGATATCGATATGGATATCGATATGGATCGGTATGGATAACGATATGGATATCGATATGGATATCGATATGGATATCGATATAGATATCGATGTGGATCGATATGGATATCGATATGGATATCGATATGGATATTGATATCGATATCGATATGGATATCGATATGGATATCGATATGGATATCCATATCGGGTTCCATATCGATATCCATAGAGATATATATATGGATATCCATATCGATTACTCTATCGATATATATATCTATATACATAACATTATACAATTCGATATCCATATCTATATAAATATAGATGTCCATATAGATACCCATAAAGATATCCATTTAGATATCCATATCGTTTTCCATATAGATATACATATACATGTAGATATGCATATACCCATCCATATCAAAACCGACATCGAAATCTATATCGATATCCATATCGATATCCATATCGATATCCATATCGATATCCATATCGATATCCATATCGATATCTATATCGATATCCATATCGATATCCATGTTGATATCCATATCGATATCCATATCGATGTCCACATTGATATCCATATAGATATACATATAGATATGCATATAGCTATCTATATCAAAATCCACTTCGAAATCCACATCGATATCCATATTGATATTCATATCGATATATATATCGATATACAAATGGGTATCCATATGGATATCCACATCGATTATTATATCGATTACCATATCGATAATCCCATCGATATACATAAGATTATCCAAATCGACATCCTAACATTATCCAAATTGGCATCCATAGCGATATCCATATCGATATCCAAATCGATATCCATCTCCATATCCAAATCGGGTTCCATATCGATATCCATTGAGATATATATATGGATATCCATATCGATTACTCTATCGATATTTATATCTACATACATAACATTATACAAATCGATATCCATATCTGTATCCATATAGATGTCCATATAGATATCCATAAAGATATCCATTTAGATATCCATATCGTTATCCATATAGATATACATATACATGTAGATATGCATATACCCATCCATATCAAAATCGGCATCGAAATCTATATCGATATCCATATCGATATCCATGTCGATATCCATGTCAATATCCATATCGATATCCATATCGATATAGATATCGATATAAATATCGATATCCATAAGGATATTTATCCGTATCGATATCCATATCGCTAAGCATATCGAAATCCGCATCGATATCCATATCGATATCCATATCCACATCGATATTCATATCGATATCCATATCCACATCGATATTCAAATCGTTATACATATTAATATTACTATCCATGTCCATATCGATATCCACATCGATAACCATCGATATCTATATCGATCCATATCAATAACCATATCGATAACCACATTCACATCGATATCCATATCGCTATCCATATCGATCTATATCGATATCGATATCGATCCACATCGATATCCATATCGATCCATATCGATATCCATATTGATATAAATATCGATATCCATATCGATATCCACATCGATATCCATATCGATATCCATATCGATATCCTCATCGATATCCATATCGTTATCCATATCAATATTCCTATCCATGTCCATATCGATGTCCATATCGATATCGACATCGATAACCATATTCACATCGATATCCATATCAATCCATATCGATATCCATATCGATATCCATATCGATATCCATATCGATATTCATATCGATATCCATATTCATATCGATTTTCATATCGATATCCATATCGATATCCATATCGATATCCATATCGATATCCATATCGATATACATATCGATATCCATATCAATATACATATCGATATCCATATCAATATATGGATATCGATATGTATACCGATATGGATATCAATATGGATATCGATATGAATATCGATGTGGACATGGATATCGATATGAATATCGATATGGATATCGATATGGATATCGATATGGATATCGATATGGATATCGATATGGATCGATATGGATATCGATGTGAATATGGTTATCGATGTCGATATCGATATGGACATCGATATGGACATGGATAGGAATATTGATATGGATAACGATATGGATATCGATGAGGATATCGATATGGATATTGATATGAATATCGATGTGGATATGGATATCGATATGGATATCGAAATGGATATCGATATGGATATCGATGTGGATATCGATATGGATATCGATATTTATATCAATATGGATACCGATATGGATCGATATGGATATCGATGTGGATCGATATCAATATCGATATAGATCGATATGGATAGCGATATGGATATCGATGTGAATGTGGTTATCGATATGGTTATCGATATGGATCGATATAGATATCGATGGTTATCGATGTGGATATCGATATGGACATGGATAGTAATATTAATATGGATAACGATATGAATATCGATGTGGATATGGATATCGATATGAATATCGATGTGGATATGGATATCGATATGGATATCGATGCGGATTTCGATATGCTTAGCGATATGGATATCGATACGGATAAATATCCTTATGGATATCGATATTTATATCGATATCTATATCGATATGGATATCGATATGGATATTGACATGGATATCGGCATGGATATCGATATGGATATCGATATAGATTTCGATGTCGATTTTGATATGGATGGGTATATGCATATCTACATGTATATGTATATCTATATGGATAACGATATGGATATCTAAATGGATATCTTTATGGATATCTATATGGACATCTATATGGATACAGATATGGATATCGATTTGTATAATGTTATGTATATAGATATAAATATCGGTAGAGTAATCGATATGGATATCCATATATATATATCTCAATGGATATCGATATGGAACCCGATTTGGATATGGAGATGGATATCGATTTGGATATCGATATGGATATCGCTATGGATGCCAATTTGGATAATGTTAGGATGTCGATTTGGATAATCGTATGTATATCGATGGGATTATCGATATGGTAATCGATATAATAATCGATGTGGATATCCATATGGATACCCATTTGGATATCGATATATATATCGATATGAATATCGATATGGATATCGATGTGGATTTCGAGGTGGATTTTGATATAGATAGCTATATGCTTATCTATATGTATATCTATATGGATATCAATGTGGACATCGATATGGATATCGATATGGATATCGATGTCGACATCGATATGGATATCAACATGGATATCGATATGGATATCGATATAGATATCGATATGGATATCGATATGGATATCGATATAGATTTCGATGTCGGTTTTGATATGGATGGGTATATGCATATCTACATGTATATGTATATCTATATGGAAAACGATATGGATATCTAAATGGATATCTTTATGGATATCTATATGGACATCTATATTTATATAGATATGGATATCGAATTGTATAATGTTATGTATATAGATATATATATCGATAGAGTAATCGATATGGATATCCATATATATATCTCTATGGATATCGATATGGAACCCGATATGGATATCCATATCGATATCCATATCGATATCCATATCGATATCCATATCGATATCCATATCGATATCGATATCAATATCCATATCGATATCCATATCGATATCCATATCGATCCACATCGATATCTATATCGATATCCATATCGATATCCATATCGATATCCATATCGATATCCATACCGATCCATATCGATATCCATATCGATAACCAAATCCACATCGATATCCATATCGATCCATATCGATATCCACATCGATATGCATATCGTTATCCATATCGATATCCATATCGATATAAATGTCGATATCCATATCGATATCCATATTGAGATCCCTATCGATATCAAAATCGTGATCCATATGGAAATCCATATCGACATCCGTATCGATATCCATATAGATATACATAAAGATATGCATATCGCTGTCCATATCAAATTCCACATCGAAATTCATATCGATATCCATATCGATATCCATGTCGTTATCCATATCGATATCCATATCGATATCAATTTCGATATCCATATCGATATCCATATCTTCATCCATATCGATAGCCATATAGTTATGCATATCACTAACCAGATCAAAATCCACATCAAAATCCATATCGATATCCATATCGATATCCATATCGATATCAATATCGATATCCATATCGATATCAATATCGATATCCATATCGATATCAATATCGATATCCATATCGATATCCATATCGATATCCATATTGTTATACATATCGAAATCCATATCCATATCCATATCGACATCCATATCGATATCCATATCGATATCCGTATCGATATCCATATTGATATCCATATCGATATCCATATCGATATCCATATCGATATCCATATCGCTATCCATTTTGGGATCCATATCGATACCCATACAGATATCCATATCGGTATCCATATCGTTATGCATATCGATATCCATATCGATATCCATATCGACATCCTTATCGATATCCATATCGAAATCCGTATCGATATCCATATTGATATACATATAGATATGCATATCGCTGTCCATATCAAATTCCACATCGAAATTCATATCGATATCCATATCGATATCCATGTCGTTATCCATATCGATATCCATATCGATATCAATTTCGATATCCATATCGATATCCATATCTTCATCCATATCGATAGCCATATAGTTATGCATATCACTAACCAGATCAAAATCCACATCAAAATCCATATCGATATCCATATCGATATCCATATCGATATCAATATCGATATCCATATCGATATCAATATCGATATCCATATCGATATCCATATCGATATCCATATTGTTATACATATCGAAATCCATATCCATATCCATATCGACATCCATATCGATATCCATATCGATATCCGTATCGATATCCATATTGATATACATCTAGATATGCATATCGCTATCCATATTAAATTCCACATCGAAATTCATATCGATATCAATTTCGATATCCATATCGATATCAATTTCGATATCCATATCGATATCCATATCTTCATCCATATCGATAGCCATATAGATATGCATATCACTAACCAGAACAAAATCCACATCGAAATCCATATCGATATCCATATCGATATCCATATCGATATCCATATCGATATCCATATCGATATCCATATCGATATCCATATCGATATCCATATCGATATCCATATCGATATCCATATCGATATCCATATCGATATCCATATTGTTATACATATCGAAATTCATATCGATATCCGTATCGATATACATATAGATATGCATATCGCTATCCAAATCAACATCGAAATCCATATCGATATCCATATCGATATTCATATCGATATCCATACCGATATCCACATCGATATCCATATCGATATCCATATACACATCGATATCCACATCTATATCCATATCGATATCTATAACGATATCCATATTGATATCAATATCGATCCATATTGATATCCATATCGATATCCTTATCGATATCCATATCGATATCAATATCCATATCGATATCCATATCCATATACACATCGATATCCATTTCGATCTACATATCGATATTCATATCGATATACATATCGATATCCATATCGATCCATATCGATATCTATATCGATATCCATATCGATATCCACATCGATATCCATATCGATACCCATATTGATATCAATATCCATCCATATCGATATCCATATCGATATTCATATCGATATCCATATCGATATCCATATCGACATCCATGTCGATATACATATCGATCCATATCGATATGCATATCGATCCATATCGATATCCATATCGATCCATATCGATATCCATATTGATATCCATATCGATATCCACATCGATATCCATATCGATATCCACATCGATATCCATATCGATATCCATATCGATATCCTTATCGATAAAAATATCGATATCCATATCGATATCCATATCGATAGCCATATCGATATCCATATCAAAATACATATCGATATTCATATCGATTTCCATATCGATATCGATATCGACATCCATGTCGACATCCATATCGATCCATATCGATCCATATCGATATCCATATCGATATCGATCCATATCGACATCCATATCGATATCAATATCGATCAATATCGATATCCATATCGATATCCGTATCGATATCCACATCGATATCCATTCCGATATCCATAACGATATACATATATATTCATATCCATATCGACATCCATATCCATATCGATATCCATATCCATATCGATATCGATATACATATCGATATTCATATTCATATCGATATCCATATCGTTATGCATGTCGATCCATATCGATATCCATATCGATCCATAACGATATCCATATCGATCCATATCGATATCCATATTGATATCAATATTAATCCATATCGATATCCATATCGATATCTTTATCGATATCCATATCGATATCCATATCCATATCCATATCCACATCGATATTCATATCGATATCCACATGGATATTCATCTCGATATCCATATCGATGTCCATATCGATATCCATATCGATATCCATATCTATATCCATATTGATATCCATATCGATATCCAAATCGATATCCATTTCGATATCCATATCCATATCCATATCGATATCCATATCGATATACATATCGATATTTATATCGATATCCATATCGATATCCATATCGATATCCATATCGATATCCGTATCGATCCATATCGATATCCTTATCGATATCCATATCGATATCCATATCGATATCGATATCCATATCGATATCCATATCGATATCCATATCGATATCCATATCGATATCCATATCGATTTCCATATCGATATCCATATCGATATCCATATCGATATCCATATCGATATCCATATCGATATCCATATCGATATCGATATCCATATCGATATCCATATCGATATCCATATCGATATCCATATCGATATCCATATCGATATACATATCGATATCCATATCGATATCCATATCGATATCCATATCGATATCCATATCGATATCCATATCGATATCCATATCGATATCCATATCGATATCCATATCGATATCCATATCGATATCCATATCGATATCCATATCGATATCCATATCGATATCCATATCGATATCCATATCGATATCCATATCGATATCCATATCGATATCCATATCGATATCCATATCGATATCCATATCGATATCCATATCGATATCCATATCGATATCCATATCGATATCAATATCGATATCCATATCGATATCCATATCGATATCCATATCGATATCCATATCGATATCCATATCGATATCCATATCGATATCCAAATCGATATCCATATCGATATCCATATCGATATCCATATCGACATCCATATCGATATCCATATCGATATCCATATCGATATCCATATCGATATCCATATCGATATCCATGTCGATATCCTTATCGATATCCATATCGATATACATATCGATATTCATATCCATATCGACATCCATGTCGATATCCATATCGATATCCATATCGATATCCATATCGATATCCATATCGATATCGATATCCATATCGATATCCATATCGATATTCATAGCGATATCCATATCTATCCATATCGATAACCATATCGATCCATATCGATATCCATATCGATCCATATCGATATCCATATCGATTCATATCGATATCCATATCGATCCATATCGATATCCATGTCGATATCCTTATCGATATCCATATCGATATCCATATCGATATCCATATCGATATTCATAGGGATATCCATATCTATCCATATCGATATCCAAATCCATATCGATATCCATATCGACATCCATATCGATATCCATATCGATATCCATATCGATATCCATATCGATATCCATATCGATATCCATATCGATATCCATATCGATATCCATATCGATATCCATATCGATATCCATATCGATATCCATATCGATATCCATATCGATATCCATATCGATATCCATATCGATATCCATATCGATATCCATATCGATATCCATATCGATATCCATATCGATATCCATATCGATATCCATATCGATATCCATATCGATATCCATATCGATATCCATATCGATATCCATATCGATATCCATATCGATATCCATATCGATATCCATATCGATATCCATATCGATATCCATATCGATATCCATATCGATATCCATATCGATATCCATATCGATATCCATATCGATATCCATATCGATATCCATATCGATATCCATATCGATATCCATATCGATATCCATATCGATATCCATATCGATATCCATATCGATATCCATATCGATATCCATATCGATATCTCCGATATCCATATCGATATCCATATCGATATCCATATCGATATCCATATCGATATCCATATCCATATCGATATCCATATCGATATCCATATCGATATCCATATCGTATCCATATCGATATCCATATCGATATCCATATCGATATCCATATCGATATCCATATCGATATCCATATCGATATCCATATCGATATCCATATCGATATCCATATCCATATCGATATCCATATCGATATCCATATCGATATCCATATCGATATCCATATCGATATCCATATCGATATCCATATCGATATCCATATCGATATCCATATCGATATCCATATCGATATCCATATCGATATCCATATCGATATCCATATCGATATCCATATCGATATCCATATCGATATCCATATCGATATCCATATCGATATCCATATCGATATCCATATCGATATCCATATCGATATCCATATCGATATCCATATCGATATCCATATCGATATCCATATCGATATCCATATCGATATCCATATCCATATCGATATCCATATCGATATCCATATCGATATCCATATCGATATCCATATCGATATCCATATCGATATCCATATCGATATCCATATCGATATCCATATCGATATCCATATCGATATCCATATCGATATCCATATCGATATCCATATCGATATCCATATCGATATCCATATCGATATCCATATCGATATCCAATATCGATATCCATATCGATATCCATATCGATATCCATATCGATATCCATATCGATATCCATATCGATATCCATATCGATATCCATATCGATATCCATATCGATATCCATATCGATATCCATATCGAAATCCATATCGATATCCATATCGATATCCATATCGATATCCATATCGATATCCATATCGATATCCATCGATATCCATATCGATATCCATATCGATATCCATATCGATATCCATATCGATATCCATATCGATATCCATATCGATATCATCGATATCCATATCGATATCCATATCGATATCCATATCGATATCCATATCGATATCCATATCGATATCCATATCGATATCCATATCGATATCCATATCGATATCCATATCGATATCCATATCAATATCCATATCGATATCCATATCGATATCCATATCAATATCCATATCGATATCCATATCGATATCCATATCAATATCCATATCGATATCCATATCGATATCCATATCGATATATCCATATTGATATCCATATCACATCCATACCAATATCCATATCGATATCCATATCGATATCCATATCGATATCCATATCGATATCCATATCGATATCCATATCGATATCCATATCGATATCCATATCGATATCCATATCGATATCCATATCGATATACATATCGATATCCATATCGATATCGATATCCATATCCATATCGATATCCATATCGATATCCTTATCGATATCCATATCGATATCCATATCGATATCCATATCGATATCCATATCGATATCCATATCGATATCCATATCGATATCCATATCGATATCCATATCGATATCCATATCGATATCCATATCGATTATCCATATCGATATCCATATCGATATCCATATCGATATCCATATATCATATCGATATCCATATCGATATCCATATCGATATCATATCCATATCCATATCGATATCCATATCGATATCCATATCCATATCGATATCCATATCGATATCCATATCGATATCCATATCGATATCCATATCGATATCTATATCGATATCCATATCGATATCCATATCGATATCCATATCGATACCCATATTGATATCCATATCGACATCCATATCGATATCCATATCGATATCCATATCGATATCCATATCGATATCCATATCGATATCCATATCGATATCCATATCGATATCCATATCGATATCCATATCGATATCCATATCGATATCCATATCGATATCCATATCGATATGCATATCGATATCCATATCAATATCCACATCGATATCCATATCGATATCCATATCGATATCCATATCGATATCCATATCGACATCCATATCGATATCCATATCGATATCCATATCGATATCCATATCGATATCCATATCGATATCCATATCGATATCCATATCGATATCCATATCGATATCCATATCGATATCCATATCGATATCCATGTCGATATCCATATCGATATCCATATCGATATCCATATCGATATCCATATCGATATCCATATCGATATCCATATCGATATCCGTATCGATATCCATATCGATATCCATATCGGTATCCATATCGATATCCATATCGATATCCATATCGATATCCATATCGATATCCATATCGATATCCATATCGATATCCATATCGATATCCATATCGATATCCATATCGATATCCATATCGATATCCATATCGATATCCATATCGATATCCATATCGATATCCATATCGATATCCATATTGATATCAATATCGATATCCATATCGATATCCATATCGATATCCATATCGATATCCATATCGATATCCATATCGATATCCATATCGATATCCATATCGATATCCATATCGATATCCATATCGATATACATATCGATATCCATATCGATATCCATATCGATATCCATATCGATATCCATATCGATATCCATATCGATATCCATATCGATATCCATATCGATATCCATATCGATATCCATATCGATATCCATATCGATATCCACATCGATATCCATATCGATATCCATATCGATATCCATATCGATATCCATATCGATATCCATATCGATATCCATATCGATATCCATATCGATATCCTTATCGATATCCATATCGATATCCTTATCGATATCCATATCGATATCCTTATCGATATCCATATCGATATCCATATTGATATCCATATCGATATCCATATCGATATCCACATCGATATCCATATCGATATCCATATCGATATCCATATCGATATCCATATCGATATCCATATCGATATCCATATCGATATATATATCGATATCCATATCGATATCCATATCGATATCCATATCCATATCGATATCCATATCGATATACCGATATCCATATCGATATCCATATCCATATCGATATCCATATCGATTCATATCGATATCCATATCGATATCCATAACGATATCCATATCGATATTCATGTCG
>JAEIGI010000172.1:0-56255 GCA_018903615.1 Drosophila neocordata
ATCCATATCGAAATCCATATCGATATCCATATCGATATCCATATCGATATCCATATCGATATTCCATATCGAAATCCACATCGATATCCAGATCGATATCCATATCAATATCCATAACGATATACATATATCGATATCCATATCGACATCCATAATTCATATCGATATTCATATCCATATCGATATACATATCGACATTTCATATTCATATCGATATCCATATCGATATTCATAACGACATCCATATCGTTATGCATGTCGGATCCATATCGATATCCATATCGATCCATAACGATATCCATATCGATCCCATATCGATATCCATATTGATATTAATATCAATCCATATCGATATCCATATTGTTATCTTTATCGATATCCATATCGATATCCATATTGATATCTTTATCGATATCCATATCGATATCCATATCCATATCCACATCGATATCCATATCGATATCCATATCGATATCCTCATGGATATATCTATCGTTATCCTATCGTTGTCCATATCGATATCCATATCGATATCCATATCGATATCCATATCGATATCCATATCGATATCCATATCGATATCCATATCGATATCCATATCCATATCCATATCGATATCCATATCCATATCGATATACATATCGATATTCATATCGATATCCAAATCGATCCATATCGATATCCATATTACGTTATCCACATATTGTTATCCATATCGAAATCCGTATCGATATCCATATCGATATGCATATCGCTATCCATATCGCTATCCATATCAAAATCCACATCGATATCCATATCGATATCCATATCGATATTCATATCGACTATCCATATCGATATCCACATCGATTATCCATATAGACATCCATTATCGATATCCACATCCAATATATCCAAACGATATCCATATCGATATCCACATCGATATCCATATCGGTATCCATATCGATATCCATATCGATATCCATATCGATATCCACATCAATATCCATATCCATATCGATATCTACATCGATAACGAAGTCGATATGCATATCGATATCCACATCGATATCCATATCGATATCCATACCGATATCCATATCGATATCCATATCGATATCCATATCGATAGCCATATCGATGTTCATATCGATATCCAAATCGATATCCATATCGATATCCATATCGATATCCAAATCGATATCCATATCGATATCCATATCGATATCCATATCGATATCCATATCGATATCCATATCGATATCCATATCGATATCCATATCGATATCCATATCGATATCCATATCGATATCCATATCGAAATCCATATCGATATCCATATCGATATCCATATCGATATCCATATCGATATCCATATCGATCCATATCGATATCCATATCGATATCAATATCGATATCCATATCGATATCCATATCGATATCCATATCGATATCCATATCGATATCCATATCGATATCCATATCGATATCCATATCCATATACACATCGATATCCATATCGATCTACATATCGATATTCATATCGATATCCATATCGATATCCATATCGATATCCATATCGATATACATATCGATATCCTTATCGATATCCATATCGATATCCATATCCATATCGATATCCATATCATATACACATCGATATCCATATCGATCTACATATCGATATCCATATCGATATCCATATCGATATCCATATCGATATCCATATCGATATCCATATCGATGTCCATATCGATATCCATATCGATATCCATATCAATATCCATATCGATATCCATATCGATTTCCATATCGATATCCATATCGATATCCATATCGATATCCATATCGATATCCATATCGATATCCATATCGATATCCATATCGATATCCATATCGATATCCATATCGATATCCATATCGATATCCATATCGATATCCATATCGATATCCATATCGATATCCATATCGATATCCATATCGATATCCATATCGATATCCATATCGTATATCCATATCGATATCCATATCGATATCCATATCGATATCCATATCGATATCCATATCGATATCCATATCGATATCCATATCGATATCCATATCGATATCCATATCGATATCGAATATCCATATCGTTATCCATATCGATATCCATATCGATATCCATATCGATATCCATATCGATATCCATATCGATATCCATATCGATATCCATATCGATATCCATATCGATATCCATATCGATATCCGTATCGATATACATATCGATATCCATATCGATATCCATATCGATATCCATATCGATATCCATATCGATATCCATATCGATATCCATATCGATATCCATATCGATATCCATATCGATATCCATATCGATATCCATATCGATATCCATATCGATATCCATATCGATATATCCATATCGATATCCATATCGATATCCATATCGATATCCATATCGATATCCATATCGATATCCATATCGATATCCATATCGATATCCATATCGATATCCATATCGATATCCATATCGATATCCATATCGATATCCATATCGATATCCATATCGATATCCATATCGATATCCATATCGATATCCATATCGATATCCATATCGATATCCATATCGATATCCATATCGATATCCATATCGATATCCATATCGATATCCATATCGATATCCATATCGATATCCATATCGATATCCATATCGATATCCATATCGATATCCATATCGATATCCATATCGATATCCATATCGATATCCATATCGATATCCATATCGATATCCATATCGATATCCATATCGATATCCATATCGATATCCATATCGATATCCATATCGATATCCATATCGATATCCATATCGATATCCATATCGATATCCATATCGATATCGATATCGATATCCATATCGATATCCATATCGATATCCATATCGATATCCATATCGATATCCATATCGATATCCATATCGATATCCATATCGATATCCATATCGATATCCATATCGATATCCATATCGATATCCATATCGATATCCATATCGATATCCATATCGATATCCATATCGATATATCCATATCGATATCCATATCGATATCCATATCGATATCCATATCGATATCCATATCGATATCCATATCGATATCCATATCGATATCCATATCGATATCCATATCGATATCCATATCGATATCCATATCGATATCCATATCGATATCCATATCGATATCCATATCGATATCCATATCGATATCCATATCGATATCCATATCGATATCCATATCGATATCCATATCGATATCCATATCGATATCCATATCGATATCCACATCGATATCCATATCGATATCCATATCGATATCCATATCGATATCCATATCGATATCCATATCGATATCGATCCATATCGATATCCATATCGATATCCATATCGATATCCATATCGATATCCATATCGATATCCATATCGATATCCATATCGATATCCATATCGATATCCATATCGATATCCATATCGATATCCATATCGATATCCATATCGATATCCATATCGATATCCATATCGATATCCATATCGATATCCATATCGATATCCATATCGATATCCATATCGATATCCATATCGATATCCATATCGATATCCATATCGATATCCATATCGATATCCATATCGATATCCATATCGATATCCATATCGATATCCATATCGATATCCATATCGATATGCATATCGATATTCATATCGATATCGATATCGATATCGATATCGATATCCATATCGATATCCATATCGATATCCATATCGATATCCATATCGATATCCATATCGATATCCATATCGATATCCATATCGATACGATATCCATATCGATATCCATATCGATATCCATATCGATATCCATATCGATATCCATATCGATATCCATATCGATATCCATATCGATATCCATATCGATATCCATATCGATATCCATATCGATATCCATATCGATATCCATATCGATATCCATATCGATATCCATATCGATATCCATATCGATATCCATATCCATATCGATATCCATATCGATATCCATATCGATATCCATATCGATATCCATATCGATATCCATATCGATATCCATATCGATATCCATATCGATATCCATATCGATATCCATATCGATATCCATATCGATATCCATATCGATATCCATATCGATATCCATATCGATATCCATATCGATATCCATATCGATATCCATATCGATATCCATATCGATATCCATATCGATATCCATATCGATATCCATATCGATATCCATATCGATATCCATATCGATATCCATATCGATATCCATATCGATATCCATATCGATATCCATATCGATATCCATATCGATATCCATATCGATATCCATATCGATATCCATATCGATATCCATATCCATATCGATATCCATATCGATATCCATATCGATATCCATATCGATATCCATATCGATATCCATATCGATATCCATATCGATATCATACATCCATATCGATATCCATATCGATATCCATATCGATATCCATATCGATATCCATATCGATATCCATATCGATATCATATCGATATCCATATCGATATCCATATCGATATAGTATCGATATCACGATATCCATATCGATATATATCATATCATATCCATATCGATATCCATATCCATATCGATATCGATATCGATATCGATATCCATATCGATATCCATATCGATATCCATATCGATATCCATATGATCCGATATCCATATTGTCATCATATAATCCATATCGATATCCATATCGATATCAATCATATCGATATCATATCGATATCCATCGATATCCATATCGATATCCATATCGATATGCATATCGATATCCATATCGATATCCATATCGATATACATATCGATATTCATATCGATATCCATATCGATATCGACATCCATGACAATATCCATATCGATCCATATCGATCCATATCGATATCCATATCGATGTCGATCCATATCGACATCCATATCGATATCAATATCGATCCATATCGAAATCCATATCGATTTCCGTATCAATATACACATCGATATCCATATCGATATTCATATCGATATCCATATCGACATCCATATCGACATCCATATCGACATCCATATCGATCCATATCGATATCCATATCGATATCCATATCGATATCGATCCGTTTCGATATACATATCGATATCCATATCGATATCCATATCGATATCCATATTGTTATACATATCGATATCCATATCGATATCCATATAAACATCGATATCCACATCGATATCCATATCGATATCCATAACGATATACATATCGATATCCATATCGATATCCATATAAACATCGATATCCACATCGATATCCATATCGATATCCATAACGATATACATATCGACATCCATATCCATATCGATATCCATATCCATATCGATATACATATCGATATCCATATCGATATCCGTATCGATATTCATATCGATATCCATATCGATATCCACATCGATATCCATATCGATATCCATATAAACATCGATATCCACATCGATATCCATATCGATATCCATAACGATAAACATATCGACATCCATATCCATATCGATATCCATATCCATATCGATATACATATCGATATCCATATCGATATTCACATCGATATCCATAGCGATATCCACATCGATATCCATATCGATATCCATATACACATCGATATCCACATCTATATCCATATCGATATCCATAACGATATCCATATCGATATCCATATCGATATCCATATCGATATCCATATCGATATCCATATCGATATCCATATCGATATCCATATCAATATCCATATCGATATCCATATCGATATCCATATCGATAACGAAGTCGATATCCATATCGATATTCACATCGATATCCATATCGATATCCATACCGATGTCCATTTTAATATCCATATAGATCAATAACGATATCCATTTCGAAATTCATATCGATATCCATATTCATATCGATGTGCATATCGATATCCATATCGACATCCATATCGATATCTATAGCGATATACATATCGATATCCATATAAATATCGATATCCATATCCATATCGATATCCATATCCATATCGATATCCATATCCATATCGATCTACCAATATATTCTTATGGATATTCTTATCGATATCGATATCCATATCGATATCGATCCATACGACATCCATATCGATATCAATATCGATCCATATCGATATCCATATCGATATCCATATCGATATCCGTATCGATATCCACATCGATATCCATATCGACATCCATAACGTATATCGATATCCATATCGACATCCATATCCATATCGATATCCATATCCATATCGATATCGATATACATATCGATATTCATATTCATATCGATATCCATATCGATAATCATAACGACATCCATATCGTTGTGCATGTCGATTTATATCGATATCCATATCGATCCATAACGATATCCATATCGATCCATATCGATATCCATATTGATATCAATATCAATCCATATCGATATCTTTATCGATATCCATATCGATATCTTTATCGATATCCATATCGATATCCATATCCACATCGATATCCATATCGATATCCATATCGATATCCACATGGACATTCATCTCGTTATCCATATCGATGTCCATATCGATATCCATATCGATATCCATATCGATATCCGTATCGATATCCATATCGATATCCATATAAAATCTATATCGATATCCATATCCATATCTATATCGATATCCATATCCATATCAATATACATATCGATATTTATATCGATATCCATATCGATCCATATCGATATCCATATCGATATACATATCGATATCCATATCCATATCCACATCGATATCCATATCGATATCCATATCGATATCCATATCGATATCCACATGGATATTCATCTCGTTATCCATATCGATGTCAATATCGATATCCATATCGATATCCATATCGATATTCATATCGATATCCATATCGATATCCATATCGATATCTATAGCGATATACATATCGATATCCATATAAATATCGATATCCATATCCATATCGATATCCATATACATATCGATATCCATATCCATATCGATCTACATATCAATATTCTTATGGATATTCTTATCGATATCCATATCGATATCCATATCGATATCCATATCGATATCGATCCATATCGACATCCATATCGATATCAATATCGATCCATATCGATATCCATATCGATATCCATATCGATATCCATATCGATATCCACATCGATATCCATATCGACATCCATAACATATAATATATCGATATCCATATCGACATCCATATCCATATCGATATCCATATCCATATCGATATCGATATACATATCGATATTCATATTCATATCGATATCCATATCGATAATCATAACGACATCCATATCGTTGTGCATGTCGATTTATATCGATATCCATATCGATATCCATAACGATATCCATATCGATATCCATATCGATATCCATATTGATATCAATATCAATCCATATCGATATCTTTATCGATATCCATATCGATATCTTTATCGATATCCATATCGATATCCATATCCACATCGATATCCATATCGATATCCATATCGATATCCACATGGACATTCATCTCGTTATCCATATCAATGTCCATATCGATATCCATATCGATATCCATATCGATATCCGTATCGATATCCATATCGATATTCATATAAAATCTATATCGATATCCATATCCATATCTATATCGATATCCATATCCATATCAATATACATATCGATATTTATATCGATATCCATATCGATCCATATCGATATCCATATCGATATACATATCGATATCCATATCCATATCCACATCGATATCCATATCGATATCCATATCGATATCCATATCGATATCCACATGGATATTCATCTCGTTATCCATATCGATGTCAATATCGATATCCATATCGATATCCATATCGATATTCATATCGATATCCATATCGATATACATATCGATATTTAAATCGATATTTATATCGATATCCATATCGATCCATATCGATATCCATATCGATATCCGTATCGATCCATATCGATATCCATATCGATATCCACATCGATATCCATATTGATCCATATCGAAATCCATATCGATTTCCGTATCAATATACACATCGATATTCATATCGATATCCATATCGATATTTATATCGATATCCATAGCGACATCCATATCGATATCGATCCATATCGATATTCATATCGATATCCGTATCGACATTCATATCGATATCCCATCCAGATCAATATACATCATATCCATTTCGAAATCCATATTCGATATCCATATCGATCCATATCGATATCCATATGTGTCGATATCCATATCGATATCCATATCGATATCCATATCGATATCTATAGCGATATACATAACGATATCCATATCGATCCATATCGATATCCATATCGATATCCATATCGATATCCACATCGATATCCACGTCGATATCCATATTGATATCAATATCGATCCATATCGATATCCATATCGATATCCTTATCGATATCCATATCGATATCCATATCCATATCGATATCCATATCCATATCGATATCCATATCCATATACACATCGATATCCATATCAATATCCATATTGATATCAATATCCATCCATATCGATATCCATATCGAAATTCATATCGATATCCATATCGATATCCATATCGACATCCATGTCGATATGCATATCGATCCATATCGATATCCATATCGATATCCATATCGATATCCACATCGATATCCACATCGATATCCATATTGATATCAATATCGATCCATATCGATATTAATATCGAAATTCATATCGATATCCATATCGATATCCATATCGACATCCATGTCGATATGCATATCGATCCATATCGATATCCATATCCATATCAATATCCACATCGATATCCACATCGATATCCATATCGATATCCATATCGATATCCATATCCATATCTATATCGATATACATATCGATATCAACATTGATTTCCATATCAATATCCATATTGATATCAATATCCATCCATATCGATATCCATATCGATATTCATATCGATATCCATATCGACATCCATGTCGATATGCATATCGATCCATATCGATATCCATATCGATCCATATCGATATCCATATCGATCCATATCGATATCCATATCGATCCATTTCGATATCCATATCGATATCCATATCGATATCCACATCGATATCCATATCGATATCCATATTGATATCAATATCGATCCATATCGAATCCCATATCGATATCGTTATCGATATCCATATCGATATCCATATCGATATACATATCGATATTCATATCGATATCAATATCGATATCGATATCGACATCCATGTCGATATCCATATCGATCCATATCGATCCATATCGATATCCATATCGATATCGATCCATATCGACATCCATATCGATATCCGTATCGATATCCACATCGATATCCATATCGATATCCATAACGACATCCATATGCATATCGATATCCATATCCATATCGATATACATATCGATATTCAGATTCATATCGATATCCATATCGATATTCATAAGGACATCCATATCGTTATGCATGTCGATCCATATCGATATCCATATCGATCCATAACGATATCCATATCGATCCATATCGATATCCATATTAATATCAATAGCAATCCATATCGATATCCATATCGATATCTTTATCGATATACATATCGATATCCATATCCATATCCACATCGATATCCATATCGATATGTCAATATCGATATCCATATCGATATCCATATCGATATCCATATCGATATCCATATCGATATCCATATCGATATCCATATCCATATCCATATCGATATCCATATCCATATCGATATACATATCGATATTTAAATCGATATCCATATCGATATCCGTATCGATCCATATCGATATCCATATCGAAATCCATATCGATTTCCGTGTCAATATACACATCGATCTCCATATCGATACCCATATCGATATTCATATCGATATCCATATCGATATCCATATCGATATTCATATCGATATCCATATCGACATCCCTATCGATATCGATCCATATCGATATGAATATCGATATCCGTATCGATCCATATTGATATACATATCGATATACATATCGATATCCATATCGATATCCATATCGACATCCATATCGATATCCATATCGATCCATATCAACGACCATATCGATATCCATATCGACCCATATCGATATCCATATCGATATCGATCCATTTCGATATGGATATCGAAATGGATATCGATATGGATGTCGATATGGATATCGATATGGATATCGATATGTATATCGATATGTATATCAATATGGATCGATACGGATATCGATATTCATATCGATATGGATCGATATCGATAGGGATGTCGATATGGATATCGATATGAATATCGATATGGATATCGATATGGATATCGATATGAATATCGATATGGGTATCGATATGGAGATCGATGTGTATATTGACACGGAAATCGATATGGATTTCGATATGGATATCGATATGGATCGATACGGATATCGATATGGATATCGATTTAAATATCGATATGTATATCGATATGGATATGGATATCGATATGGATATGGATATGGATATCGATATGGATATCGATATGGATATCGATATGAATATCGATATGGATATCGATATGGATATCGATATTGACATCGATATGGATAACGAGATGAATATCCATGTGGATATCGATATGGATATCGATATGGATATCGATATGGATATCGATGTGGATATGGATATGGATATCGATATGTATATCGATAAAGATATCGATATGGATATCGATATGGATTGCTATTGATATTAATATGGATATCGATATGGATCGATATGGATATCGTTATGGATCGATATGGATATCGATATGGATCGACATGCATAACGATATGGATGTCCTTATGAATATCGATATGGATATCGATATGAATCTGAATATCGATATGTATATCGATATGGATATGGATATCGATATGCATATGGATGTCGTTATGGATATCGATATGGATATCGATGTGGATATCGATACGGATATCGATATGGATGTCGATATGGATCGATATCGATATGGATATCGACATGGATCGATATGGATCGATATGGATATCGACATGGATGTCGATATCGATATCGATATGGATATCGATATGAATATCGATATGTATATCGATATGGATATCGATATGGATATCGATAAGGATATCGATATGGATATCGATATGGATCGATATTGATATCAATATGGATATCGATATGGATATCGATGTGGATATCGATATGGATATCGATATGGATATCGATATGGATCGATATGGATATCGATATGGATCGATATGGATATCGATATGGATCGATATGGATATCGATATGGATCGATATGCATATCGACATATGGATGTCGATATGGATATCGATATGAATATCGATATGGATATCGATATGGATGGATATTGATATCAATATGGATATTGATATGGATATTGATGTGGATATCGATATGGATATCGATATAGATATGGATATGGGTCGATATGGATATCGATATGAATATCGATGTGGATATCGATGTGGATATTGATATGGATATGGATATCGATATGGATCGATATGCATATATGGATATCGACATGGATATCGATATGGATATCGATATGGATATCGATATGAATTTCGATATTAATATCGATATGGATCGATATTGATATCAATATATCGGATATCGATGTGGATATCGATATGGATATCGATATGGATATCGATATGGATATCGATATGGATCGATATGCATATCGACATGGATATATCGATATGGATCGATATGGATATCGATATGGATATCGATATGGATTTCGATATGGATATCGATATGGAATGATATATTGATATCAATATGGATATTGATATGGATATCGATATGTATATGGATATGGATATCGATATGGATATGGATATCGATATGGATATGGATATCGATATGGATATCGATAAGGATATCGATATGGATATCGATATGGATCGATATTGATATCAATATGGATATCGACGTGGATATCGATGTGGATATCGATATGGATATCGATATGGATATCGATATGGATCGATATGGATATCGTTATGTATATCGCTATAGATATCGATATGGATGTCGATATGGATATCGATATGCACATCGATATGAATATGGATATCAATATGAATTTCGAAATGGATATAGTTATTGATCTATATGGATATTAAAATGGACATCGGTATGGATATCGATATGGATATCGATGTGGATATTGATATGGATATCGACTTCGTTATCGATATGGATATCGATATGGATATTGATATGGATATCGATATGGATATCGATATGGATGTCGATATGGATCGATATGGATATCGATATGGATGTCGATATGGATATGTCGATATGGATATCGATTTGGATATCGATATGTATATTGATATGGATCGATACGGATATCGATATGAATGTCGATACGGATATCGATATGAATATCGATATGGATCGATATCGATATGGATGTCGCTATGGATATCGATATAAATATCGATATGGATATCGATATGAATATCGATGTGTATATTGATACGGAAATCGATATGGATTTCGATATGGATCAATATGGATATCGATGTGGATATCGATATGGATATCGATATGGATCGATACGGATATCGATATGGATATCGATATGGATCGATATGGATATCGATATAAATATCGATTCAAATATCGATATGTATATCGATATGGATATCGATATGAATATCGATATGGATATCGATATGGATATCGATATTGACATCGATATGGATAACGAGATGAATATCCATGTGGATATCGATATGGATATCGATATGGATATCGATATGGATATCGATGTGGATATGGATATGGATATCGATATGTATATCGATATGGATATCGATATGGATCGATATGGATATCGATATAAATATCGATATGTATATTGATATGGATATGGATATCGATATAGATATGGATATGGATATCGATATAGATTTTATATGAATATCGATATGGATATCGATACGGATATCGATATGGATATCGATATGGATATCGATATGGACATTGATATGGATAACGAGATGAATGTCCATGTGGATATCGATATGGATATCGATATGGATATCGATGTGGATATGGATATCGATATGGATATCGATAAAGATATCGATATGGATATCGATAAAGATATCGATATGGATTGATATTGATATCAATATGGATATCGATATGGATCGATATGGATATCGTTATGGATCGATATGGATATCGATATAAATCGACATGCACAACGATATGGATGTCGTTATGATTATCGATATGGATATCGATATGAATATGAATATCGATATGTATATCGATATCGATATGGATATGGATATCGATATGGATATGGATGTCGATATGGATATCGATATATGTATATCGTTATGGATGTCGATATGGATATCGATGTGGATATCGATACGGATATCGATATGGATATCGATATGGATATCGATATGGATCGATATTGATATCGATATGGATGTCGATATGGATCGATATCGATATGGATATCGATATGGATATCGATATGGATATCGATAAGAATATCCATAAGAATATTGATATGTAGATCGATATGGATATGGATATCGATATGTATATGGATATCGATATGGATATGGATATCGATATTTATATGGATATCGATATGTATATCGCTATAGATATCGATATGGATGTCGATATGGATATCGATATGAATATCGATATGGATATCGATATGGATATCGATATTGACATCGATATGGATAACGAGATGAATATCCATGTGGATATCGATATGGATATCGATATGGATATCGATATGGATATCGATGTGGATATGGATATGGATATCGATATGTATATCGATATGGATATCGATATGGATCGATATGGATATCGATATAAATATCGATATGTATATTGATATGGATATGGATATCGATATAGATATGGATATGGATATCGATATAGATTTTATATGGATATCGATATGGATATCGATACGGATATCGATATGGATATCGATATGGATATCGATATGGACATCGATATGGATAACGAGATGAATGTCCATGTGGATATCGATATGGATATCGATATGGATATCGATGTGGATATGGATATCGATATGGATATCGATAAAGATATCGATATGGATATCGATAAAGATATCGATATGGATTGATATTGATATCAATATGGATATCGATATGGATCGATATGGATATCGTTATGGATCGATATGGATATCGATATAAATCGACATGCACAACGATATGGATTCGTATGATGTCGTTATGATTATCGATATGGATATCGATATGAATATGAATATCGATATGTATATCGATATCGATATGGATATGGATATCGATATGGATATGGATGTCGATATGGATATCGATATATGTATATCGTTATGGATGTCGATATGGATATCGATGTGGATATCGATACGGATATCGATATGGATATCGATATGGATATCGATATGGATCGATATTGATATCGATATGGATGTCGATATGGATCGATATCGATATGGATATCGATATGGATATCGATATGGATATCGATAAGAATATCCATAAGAATATTGATATGTAGATCGATATGGATATGGATATCGATATGGATATGGATATCGATATGGATATGGATATCGATATTTATATGGATATCGATATGTATATCGCTATATATATCGATATGGATGTCGATATGGATATCGATATGCACATCGATATGAATATGGATATCGATATGAATTTCGAAATGGATATCGTTATTGATCTATATGGATATTAAAATGGATATCGACATGGATATCGATATGGATATCGATATGGATATCGATATGGATATCGATATTAATATCGATATGGATATCGATATGGATATCGATAAGGATATCCATATGGTTATCGATATGGTTCTATATGGATATCAATATGGATATCGATATGGATATCGATATGGATATCGATATGGATATCGATATGGATATCGATAAGTATATCCATTAGGTTATCGATATGGTTCGATATGGATATCAATATGGAAATCGATATGGATATCGATGTGGATATCGAGATAGATATCGATATGGATATCGATATGAATTGATATGGATATCGATATGGATGTCGATATTAATATCGATATGGATAACGATATGGATATCGATATGTATATCGAAATGGATCGATACGGATATCGATAGGGATATCGATATAGATCGATATGGATATCGATATGGATCGATATGGATATCGATATGGATGTCCATATGGATCGATATGGATATCGATATGAAAGTCGATATGAATATCGATATGGATATCGATATGGATATCGATGTGTATATTGACACGCAAATCGATATGGATTTCGATATGGATCGATATGGATATCGATGTGGATATCGATATGGATATCGATATGGATCGATACGGATATCGATATGGATCGATACGGATATCGATATGGATGTCGATATTAATATCGATATAGAAAACGATATGGATATCGATATGTATATCGAAATGGATCGATACGGATATCGATATGGATATCGATATGGATCGATATGGATATCGATATGGATCGAAACGGATATCGATATGGATATCGATATGGATATCGATATGGATATCGATATGGATATCGATATGGATATCGATATGGATATCGATATGGATATCGATATGGATATCGATATTAATATCGATATGGATATCGATATGGAAATCGATAAGGATATCCATATGGTTATCGATATGGTTCGATATGGATATCAATATGGATATCGATATGGATATCGATGTGGATATCGAGATAGATATCGATATGGATATCGACATGAATTGATATGGATATCGATATGGATGTCGATATTAATATCGATATGGATAACGATATGGATATCGATATGTATATCGAAATGGATCGATACGGATATCGATATGGATATCGATATGGATCGATATGGATATCGATATGGATCGAAACGGATATCGATATTTATATCGAAATGGATATCGATATGGATATCGATATGGATATCGATATGGATATCGATATAAATATCGATCTGTATATCGATATGGATATGGATATCGATATGGATATCGATATGGATATGGATATCGATATGGATATCGATATGGATATCGATATGGATATCGATATGGACATCGATATGGATATCGATATGGATATCGATATGGATATCGATATGGATATCGATATGGATATCGATATGGATATCGATATGGATATCGATATGGATAACGAGATGGATATCCATGTGGATATCGATATGGATATCGATATGGATATCGATATGGATATCGATATGGATATCGATGTGGATAGTGATATGGATATCGATATGGATATCGATAAGGATATCGATATGGATATCGATATGGATTGATATTGATATCAATATGGATATCGATATGGATATCGTTATGGATCGATATGGGTATCGATATGGATCGACATGCATATCGATATGGATGTCGTTATGAATATCGATATGGATATCGATATGAATATGAATATCGATATGTATATGGATATCGATATGGATATGGATGTCGATATGGATTTCGATATATGTATATCGTTATGGATATCGATATGGATATCGATGTGAATATCGATGCGGATATCGATATGGATATCGATATTAATCAATTTTGATTTCGATATGGATCTCGATATGGATCGATATTGATATCGATATGGATATCGATATGGATATCGACATGGATGTCGATATCGATATCGATATGGATATCGATACCGATTTGGCTATCGATAAGGATAACGAGTTGGATATCCATGTGGATATCGATATGGATATCGATATGGATATCGATATCGATATCGATAAGGATATCGATATGGGTATCGATATGGATCAATATTGATTTCGATATGGATATCGATATGGATCGATATCGATATCGATATGGATATCGATATGGATATGGATATCGATTTGGCTATCGATAAGGATAACGAGTTGGATATCCATGTGGATATCGTTATGGATATCGATATGGATATCGATGTGGATATCGATACGGATATCGATATGGATATCGATATGGATCAATATTGATTTCGATATGGATGTCGATATGGATCGATATTGATATCGATATGGATATCGATATGGATATCGATATGGATCGATATGGATATCGATATCGATAAGGATATCGATATGGGTATCGATATGGATATCGACATGGATCGATATAGATATCGATATGGATCGATATGCATATCGACATGGATGTCGATATGGATCGATATCGATATGGATATCGATATGGATATGGATATCGATTTGGCTATCGATAAGGATAACGAGTTGGATATCCATGTGGATATCGTTATGGATATCGATATGGATATCGATGTGGATATCGATACGGATATCGATATGGATATCGATATGGATCTATATTGATTTCGATATTTATGTCGATATGGATCGATATTGATATCGATATGGATATCGATATGGATATCGATATGGATCGATATGGATATCGATATCGATATCGATAAGGATATCGATATGGGTATCGATATGGATATCGATATGGATCGATATAGATATCGATATGGATCGATATGCATATCGACATGGATGTCGATATGGATATCGATATGGATATCGATATGAATATGGATATGGATATCGATATGGATGGATATTGATATCAATATGGATATCGATATGGATATCGATGTGGATATGGATCGATATGGATCTATATAGATATCGATATGGATCGATATGGATATCGATATGGATCGATATAGATATCGATATGGATCGATATGCATATCTATATGTATATCTATATGGATATCAATGTGGACATCGATTTGAATATCTATATATGGATATCGATATATATATCGATATGAATATCGTTATGGTTATCGATATGGATATCGATCTGGATTTCGAAGTGGATTTTAATATAGATAGCGATATGCATATCTATATGGATATCAATGTGGACATCAATTTGGATATCGATATGGATATCGATATGGATATCGATGTCGACATCGATATGGATATCAACATGGATATTGATATGGATATCGATATGGATATGGATATCGATATGGATAGATATGGATATCGCTATGAATATCGATATGGATATCGATATGGATATCGCTATGGATATCGATATAGATATCGATATGGATATCAACATGGATATTGATATGGATATCGATATGGATATCGATATGGATATCGATATGGATATCGATATGGATATCGATATGGATATCGATATGGATCGATATGGATATCGATATGTATATCGATATCGTGTATGTATTTCGATATGGATATCGATGCAGATATCGATATAGATATCGATTTGGATGTCGATATAGATATCGATTTGGATATCGATATGGATATTGATATGGATATCGATATGGATATCGATATGGATATCGATATGGATATCGATATAGATTTCGATATCGATATTGATATGGATAGGGATATGCATATCTATATGTATATCTATTTGGATAACGATATGGATATCTATATGGTTATCTTTATGGATATCTATATGGACATCTATATGGATATAGATATGGATATCGATTTGTATAATGTTATATATATAGATATGAATATCGATAGAGTAATCGATATGGATATCCATGTATATATCTCTATGGATATCGATATGGAAACCGATATGGATATGGAGATGGATTTCGATTTGGATATCGATATGGATATCAACATGGATATCGATATGGATATCGATATGGATATCGATATGGATATCGATATGGATATCGACATGGATATCGATATGCATATCGATATGGATATTGATGTGGATATCGATATGGATATCGATATGGATATCGATATGGATATCGATATGGATATCGATATGGATATCGATATGGATATCAATGTGAATTTCGATATGGATATCGATATGTGTATCGATATTGTGTATGTATATCGATATGAATATCGATGCAGATATCGATATGGATATCGATATGGATGTCGATATGAATATCGATTCGGATATCGATATGGATATCGATATGGATATCAATGTGGATTTCGATATGGATCGATATGGATATCGATATGTATATCGATATGGTGTATGTATATCGATATGGATATCGATGCAGATATCGATATGGATATCGATTTGGATGTCGATATAGATATCGATTTGGATACCGATATGGATATTGATATGGATATCGATATGGATATCGATATGGATATCGATATAGATTTCGATGTCGATATTGATATGGATAGGGATATGCATATCTCCATGTAATTCTATTTGGATGACGATATGGATATCTATATGGATAATTTATGGATATCTTTATGGACATCTATATCGATATAGATATGGATATCGATTTGTGTAATGTTATGTATATAGATATGAATATCGATAGAGTAATCGATATGGATTTCCATATATATATCTCTATGGATATCGATATGGAACCCGATATGGATATGGAGATGGATTTCGATTTGGATATCGATATGGATATCAACATGGATATCGATATGGATATCGATATGGATATCGATATGGATATCGATATGGATATCGATATGGATATCGATATGGATATCGATATGGATATCGATATGGATATCGATATGGATATCGATATGGATATCGATATGGATATCGATATGGATATCGATATGGATATCGATATGGATGCCAATTTTGATAATGTTATGGACGTCGATTTGGATAATCTTATGTATATCGATGGAATTATCGATATGGTAATCGATATAGTAATCGATGTGGATATACATATGGATACCGATATGGATATCGATATATATATCGATGTGGATATACATATGGATACCGATATGGATATCGATATATATATCGATGTGGATTTCGAAGTGGATTTTGATATAGATAGCGATATGCATATCTATTTGTATATCGATATCCATATCGATAACCATATCGACATCCATATCCATATCGGTATCCAAATCGATATCTATATCGACATCCAAATCGATATCCATATCGATATCTGCATCGATATCCATATCGATATACATATCGATATCCATATCGATATCCATATTGATATCCATATCGATATTCATATGGATATCGATATGGATCGATATGGATTGATGGATATCCATATGGATATCGATATATCGATATTGATATCCATATCGATATCCATATGGATATCGATATGGATCGATATGGATCGATGGATATCCATATGGATATCGATATGGATATCAATGTGGACATCGATATGAATATCTATATGGATATCGATGTCGATATGGATATCGACATGGATATCGACATGGATCGATATGGATATCGATATGGATATCGTTATGGATATCGATATGGATATCGATATGGATATGGATATGCATATCGATATGGATAGATATGGATATCGCTATGGATCGATATAGTAATCGATGTGGATATCCATATGGATACCGATATGGATATCGATATATATATCGATATGAATATCGTTATGGTTATCGATATGGATATCGATCTGGATTTCGAAGTGGATTTTGATACGGATAGCGATGTGCATATCTATATGGATATCAATGTGGACATCGATTTGGATATCGATATGGATATCGATACGAATATGGATATCAATGTCGACATCGATATGGATATCAACATGGATATTGATATGGATATCGATATGGATATCGATATGGATAGATATGGATATCGCTATGAATATCGATATGGATATCGATATGGATATCGATATGGATATCGATATAGATATCGATATGGATATATCCATATCGACATGGATATTGATATATATATCGACATGGATATCGATATGGATCGATATAGTAATCGATGTGGATATCCATATGGATACCGATATGGATATCGGTATATATATCGATATGAATATCGATATGGATATCAGATAAATAGATTTTGAGATAGATAGCGATATGCATATCTATGTGGATATCAATGTGGACATCGATTTGGATATCGATATGGATATCGATGTCGACATCGATATGGATATCAACATGGATATCGATATGGATATCGTTATGGATATCGATATGGATATCGATATGGATCGATATGGATATCGATATGGATATCGACATGGATATCGATATGGATATGGATATGGATATCGATATGGATAGATATGGATATCGCTATGAATATCGATATGGATATCGATATGGATATCGACATGGATATCGATTGGGATATCGATTAGGATATCGATTGGGATATCGATATGGATATCGATATGGATATCGACATGGATATTGATATGGATCGATATGGATATCGATATGGATAGATATGGATATCGCTAATAATATCGATATGGATATCGATATGGATGTCGATATCGATATCGATATCAATATCGATATGGATATCGCTAATAATATCGATATGGATATCGATATGGATGTCGATATCGATATCGATATGGATATCGATATGGATATCGATGTAGATATCGATATGGATATCGATTTGGATGTCGACATGGATATCGATGTGGATATCGATATGGATATCGATATATAAATCGATATCGATATCGATAAGGATATCGATATGGAAATCGATATGGATATCGATATGGATATCGATAAGGATATCGATATGGAAATCGATATGGATATCGATATGGATATCGATATGGACATCGATATGGATATCGATATGGATATCAATATGGATATCGATATGGATATCGATATGGATATCGATATGGATATCGATATGGATATCGATATGGATATCGATATGGATATCGATATGGATATCGATATGGATATCAATGTGGATTTCGATATGGCTCGATATGGATATCGATATGGATATCGATATGTATATCGATATCGTGTATGTATATCGATATGGATATCGATGCAGATATCGATATAGATATCGATTTGGATGTCGATATAGATATCGATTTGGATATCGATATGGATATTGATATGGATATCGATATGGATATCGATATATAAATCGATATGGATATCGATAAAGATATCGATATGGAAATCGATATGCATATCGATATGGATATCGATATGGAAATCGATATGGATATCGATATATAAATCGATATGGATATCGATAAGGATATCGATATGGAAATCGATATGGATATCGATATGGATATCGATATGGATATCGATATGGATATCGATATTTATATCGATATGGATATCGATATGGATATCGATATGGATATCGATATGGATATCGATATGGATATCGATATGGATATCGATATGGATATCGATATGGATATCGATATGGATATCGATATGGATATCGATTTGGCTATCGATATGAATAACATATGGATATGAATATCTACATGGATATCGATATGGATATTGATATGGATATCGATATGAATATCGATATGGACATTGATATGGATATCGATATGGATATCGATATGGATATCGATCTATATATCGATATGGATATCGATATGAAACCCGATATGGATATGAATATGTGAATATATCAATATGCATTTCGATTTGGATATCGAGATGGATATCGATATACATATCGATATGGATATGGATTTGGATGTCGACATGGATATCGATGTGGATATTGATATGGATATCTATATGTATATCGATATGGATATCGATATGGATATCGATATGGATATCGATATATATATCGATATCGATAACGATATCGATATGGATATCGATATGGATATCGATATGGATATCAATATGGATATCGATATGGATATCGATATGGATATCGATATGGATATCGATATGGATATCGATATGGATATCGATATGGATATCGATTTGGATGTCGATATGGATATCGATATGGATATCGATATGGATATCGATATGGATATCAATGTGGATTTCGATATGGATATCGATATGGATATCGATATATATATCGATATCGACAAGGATATCGATATGGATATCGATATGGATATCGATATGGATATCAATATGGATATCGATATGGATATCGATATGGATATCGATATGGATATCGATTTGGATGTCGATATAGATATCGATTTGGATATCGATATGGACATTGATACGGATATCGATATGGATATCGATATATAAATCGATATGGAT
The DNA here is from genome assembly GCA_018903615.1 of Drosophila neocordata. Lineage (NCBI taxonomy): Eukaryota > Metazoa > Arthropoda > Insecta > Diptera > Drosophilidae > Drosophila > Drosophila neocordata. The sequence goes on from JAEIGI010000172.1 coordinate 23,485, forward strand.
ATCGATAAGGATATCGATATGGAAATCGATATGTATATCGATATGGATATCGATATGGATATCGATATATAAATCGATATGGATATCGATAAGGATATCGATATGGAAATCGATATGGATATCGATATGGATATCGATATGGATATCGATATGGATATCGATATGGATATCGATATGGATATCGATATGGATATCGATATGGATATCGATATGGATATCGATATGGATATCGATATGGATATCGATATGGATATCGATATGGATATCGATATGGATATCGATTTGGATATCGATATGAATAACATATGGATATGAATATCTACATGGATATCGATATGGATATTGATATGGATATCGATATGAATATCGATATGGACATTGATATGGATATCGATATGAATATCGATATGGATATCGATCTATATATCGATATGGATATCGATATGAAACCCGATATGGATATGAATATGTGAATATATCAATATGCATTTCGATTTGGATATCGAGATGGATATGGAAATATATATCGATATCGATATGGATATCGATATGGATATCGATATGGATATCGATTTCGATATCGATATGGATAACAATCTGGATATCGATATGGATAACGATATGGATATCGATATGTGTATCGATTTTTATATCGTTATGAGTATTGATATGGATATCGATATGTATATCGATATGGATATCGATATGGATATTGATATGGATATCGATATGGATATCGATATGGATATCGATATGGATATCGATATGGATATCGATATGGATATCGATATGGATATCGATATGGATATCGATATGGATATCAATGTGGATTTCGATATGGATCGATATGGATATCGATATGTATATCGATATGGTGTATGTATATCGATATGGATATCGATGCAGATATCGATATAGATATCGATTTGGATGTCGATATAGATATCGATTTGGATATCAATATGGATATTGATATGGATATCGATATGGATATCGATATGGATATCGATATGGATATCGATATGGATATCGATATAGATTTCGATGTCGATATTGATATGGATAGGGATATGCATATTTATATGTATATCTATTTGGATAACGATATGTGGATATCGATATGGATGTCGATATGGATATCGATTCGGATATCGATATGGATATCGATATGGATATCGATATGGATATCAGTGTGGATTTCGATATGGATCGATATGGATATCGATATGTATATCGATATGGATATCGATGCAGATATCGATATGGATATCGATTTGTATGTCGATATAGATATCGATTTGGATATCGATATGGATATTGATATGGATATCGATATGGATATCGATATGGATATTAATGTGGATTTCGATATGGATCGTTATGGATATCGATATGTGTATCGATATGGATATCGATATGGATATCGATATAAATATCGATATGGATATCTTTATGGATATCTATATAGATATATATATGAATATCTATATGGATATCTATATGGATATCGATATGAAACCCATTATGGATATGAAGATGGATATCAATATGCATATCGATTTGGATATCGAGATGGATATCAATATACATATCGATATAAATATCGCTATGTTTATCGATATATATATATCGATATGGATGCCGATCTGGATAATGGATATCGATATGGATAACGATATGGATATCGATGTGGATATGGATATCGATATGGATATCGATATGGATTTCTATCTGGATAGCGATATGGATATCGATATGAATATCGATATCCATATCGATATCTATATCTGTATCCATATCGATATCCATATAGATATCCATATCGATATCCATATCGATATCCATATCGGTATCCATATCGATATCCAAATCGACATCCATATCGATATACTTATCGATATCCATATCGATATCCATATCGATATCCATATCGTTATCCATATCGATATACATATGGATATCTATAACGATATCCAAATCGATATCCATATCGATATTCAAATCGATATCCATATCGATTAATACATCGATTACTATATAGATTACCATATCGATTATTATATCGATATACTGTAAGGAAGTTTTTCAGCCTGGGTACAAATCTCACTCTATCCAGGGCCTTTACTTACAGAAAATTTATAAGTAAATCTCGAGACCTCTGGATTTTAAATTAACATAGACAAGTGTGGGGAATAATTATTTATTTGACATAACAAAAAGACACAAAGATAAACAATTAATGTTAAGGACGATCATTTGGGGTGGACACTATACAAAGGGGAAGATACACACACACTATGGCATGTACATTTAATATTATTTCGGTTAGGGTATTACCCGGACACCGAAATAAATATTAAAAGACACTAAGTAGTCAGATGCACAGTTGTTAACATTTTAGTTAGGGTATTACCCGGACACTGAAATGCTAAGCAAATGGCATCATGACCACTGTGCTACATAAAAACTTCGTTACAGTGGACAGCGTTACCCGGACACTGAAATACCAGCCAAATGACATCACGACCACTGTACTAGCTACACACTAAACTACACTACAGTGGTTCCATGTTCATGCGCATTTAATATTGCTGCGACTAGGGTATTACCCGGATGTCGAATAATATTAAATGGCACTAAGTCGGCGTATGTACAACCAACACCATTTCAGTTAGGGTATTACCCGGACACTGAAATGGTTGTTGGTCGACATACTGCCAACTGTACCATGGAACATACGTTATTCAGACAACACTTAACACATTATTTGGACATTACATGCAAATAAAGATAAAGGAGAAAGAATAGGGGCAAGAAGAAAATAGAAAAGGCAAGGGTCAATGTTCAATTATAATCTTTATTTCTAATTCTTGTATTCTCATTTTTTTACTGCCTAATCTACCTAACATCACACTGTCCTATAAAAATAGCAGGGGTAAGGGGTTAGTAACGTGGCCTCAAGGCCGACTCACCCAAATATAAATTGCACAATCTTAATGTTGATAAATGCGTTACTTTTCCTTGTTTTATATTTTGTTTTCTTTTCCTTGGATTTTTATTTGCACTGTCTTTGTTTTAATACCACTGTTCTGCTTTTCCGTGTTTTATATTTTTTTTCTTGGATTTTTATTTGCACTGTCTTTGTTTTAGTACCACTGTTCTGCGTGTTTGACTTCTATATATTCACTAAATTAGTTCTTGTTTTTCACTGTTTGATTTTTATCTTGATGCTAATTGTCACTTGTTATCTCTCCGGCGGCCAGAAACTAATTGATCTTGCCATTATTTCTAACCCTTGCTTTTGCCCTAGTTTTTAACATTCTAAGCTTTCGACGCAGCTGCAGAAATGCGTGGCGCGTTTTGATTGGCTACTGATGATTCACCGTTATCCTACGTGCTTTTGGTGTACGTGACCAAACGTCTTAGCTTAGCTATGCTGACACCGACTGTACCGACGGCGTGGCGGTTGGTGCGTCGGCGTCGCTGGCTATTGCAATACGAAGGAAAGAGAAACAAAAGAAATAAAAAATAATTGCTCTCTTGTTAGAAACTGTAATCTAATGATGAAATAGAAAACAATTGCTCTCTCTTGCTAAAAACTGTAACCTAAAGATGAACTAATCCCCTTTAATAATTAGGGCATATCGATTCTGAGGGTTAGCTTAATGCTAAATATATTAGTAAAAAAAAAATACCAAAATTTGTGATTCGTCACACTCCCTCCTTACTTCACGGAGGCAAAAGTGATGGTTATTCTCCCGGTAGCTGAGATGTAGACTTGGTAGGCTAGGCTGTTTTCTTCGTCAGAACTTGCAAGGTTGGTTACGGTAGGGACGTGTCTGGATTCTGTAATTTAGTTTCCAAGGTATCTTCCTGCTCTGAATCGTCATTCGGTGGACCTTCTACCGTTGCTTACTTCGGATTCGTGGATTTTCTTGATATGTCTAGCGTTGGTACATCCTCGTTGGGGAATGTTGATCGAGATTGTGATTTCTCCAAAATTGGCATCGATGTCTTCCAAGGAAGAGGTTAGAAGGGTTAGGTTAGGTTAGGTTAGAAGGGAATTAGTTCATATGCCTGATTTTGAAAGGAACGAACTGCAAACTACCTAACTTTGACTGCCTAATAGTGTGATTTACAAACGTGTGATAAACTTAAAAATTAATATTATAACTAAGATAACTAAGGTAAGATATACGTAGTGGTCTGCTGTTTGGTCTTACGAACAGAGATCCCCCTTTAGGAGGGCAGGGACGTTGGGAGATCGAAATCTCCAACAAGTGGCCCCTGTGAAATCTCTTCGCAAGGCTCGGCTCTGTGGTTGTCTTCTGTGTCTTCTAGGATTTCTTCTTGGCTTGGATTCGCTTGTTGATATGGCTTTAGATCGCTGACACTGGCTGTGCGACAGGACCTTCCGTGAGCATCCTGGAGTCGTGTAGGGCGCAGTATATTGTAATTCTATTCCGGAATTTTCGCAGAATGCTTTGAAGTCCTTGCTAGTAAACTGAGTTCCGTTGTCACATACTAATGAGTGCGGGGCTCCAAATCGGCCGATGATTCTTTCCCGAAATGCTTTCTGTAACGTCGCTGCTGTGGCTTTTCGGAGTAGTTCGATCCATCTACTATAGTTATCCAGGAAGACTAGTAACATCGTGTGGCCATGCTTTGATCGTGGAAGTGGACCTACAAAGTCTGCTGAGACGAGGTTAAAAGGTTCTTTTACTTGCCTCGTAAGCATTTTTCCGGCCGGCTTATTTTGTTCCACCTTGTACTTCTGGCATGGGAGGCAATTCCTCACATGATGATTAACATCTCGAAAATAACCAGGCCAATAGTAGCATTGAGCTACCCGTAGAGTCGTCTTCCGTATTCCTAGATGGCCTGCTGTAGGGTCGTCATGGCACTCGCGTAGAACTCGTTTCCTATAGTCTTTAACCACGCAAAGTTTCCAAGGTATTGGGTCTTCATCATCTGGGTGATGATTCATCCTGCGATTAATTTGATTTCCTTCGCACAAATAGTCTGACATCTGTTCGGGGTGTTTTTCCAATTGGTTCTTCAACGTCGTCCACCAGTTGCATTGAGGCGCAGTATCCTGTGCTATTTGTAGTACTGCTAGAGGCTGCCGGGAGAGGCGATAGTGAATGTCAAACTCGAACTGCTGTAACTCCAGTGCCCAGCGGGCAATTCGTCCAGTAGGATTGTCGATGGAGTTCAACCATTTTAATGCTAGATGGTCTGTTACCACATCGAAACGATATCTTTCTAGGTATCCGCGCATTTTCCTGATTGCCCAAACTATGGCAAGGCATTCCTTTTCCGTGGCAGAGTAATTTTCTTCGGCTGGTAGTAATCTTCTGCTAGCGTAAGCGATGACTCGTTCTGCTCCTTCCAATCGTTGAGTGAGGACCGCTCCGAGTCCATAGGCGCTGGCGTCTGTTTGTAACGAGAATTTTTCCCGAAAATCGGGACAAGCCAAGACGGGTGTTCTTCTTGAGTAGCGAAGTCATTGGTTGGACCACATTGGCGAAGTCTGAGACAAATCTGCGGTACCATGAAGCGATGCCTAGACATCGGCGAAGTTGACGCACATTGGTGGGCGGTGATAATTCTTTTACTGCTGCTATCTTCTCAGGATCCGTATGTATACCATGCTCGCTGATGACATGTCCCAGGAACTGAAGACGTCGTCTAAAGAACTTGCGCTTCGCTTGGTTGATTCTTAAGTTGGCTGCTCTTAGACGTCGAAAGACTTCCTTGAAGGTGGGCCATATGCTCTTCTAGAGTTCGCCCTATGACGATTATATCGTCGAGATAGGCGAAGGCGTGAGGCGAGCGTCCGATTACGCTGTCGAGTGCTCGCTGAAAAGTAGCCAAAGCGGTCATGCCGAAAGGCATGACCTTCCAGTGAAATAAGCCTCGTCCTGGAACAGTGAATGCGGTGCATTCACGGCTATTCTTGGCCAGAGGGATCTGCCAATAACCGCTTTTGAGATCCAAGGTTGAAATATACTTGGCATCTCTAAGTCTCTCCAGGATATGATTGATTCTTGGCAGTGGGTATGCATCCCGTATAGACTGAGCGTCTAAAGTCGATGCACATGCGAGTATCCCCTGTCTTCTTTCCAACGAGAACAATAGGCGCGCTGTGTGGGCTTTTGGAGGGCTCGATCTGATTTTCTTTGAGTAGTGTGTCGTTGATTATTTGTTGCTGGGCCGGATTTCTTGGGTAATAACGTTGCTTGATTGGTCGATCGTCTTTCATAGTGATGACATGTTCTGCAATGTGAGATATTCCTTGTAGCATCTCGAACTTTGGTAACTCTTTTGCTAGGAAACTGGATATAACTTCGTCTTCTGAGTTCTGGTCTTCGTTCGATATACGTGTAGAAACTTCGATGCCATTCTGTGGTGCTTCTAGTTGGCCTAAAACTGGCGAGGCTGGGACTGGTTCTCGTTGCATGGTTTTCTCGGTGGGGCTTCTGAAAGGGTTTTTCCTGATTGCATCTTCCTGCGGTGAGGGTAAGACTTGGACGTAAGGGCTGTGGCTGTGCTTGGGTAACTTCGGTGAGGATGCTTGAGGGTTGTTCTTCTGTGTCTGAGTAAGATGTCCGGCTATGAGTTTCGTAGAGATTTCCTCGGGAGTGTTGACAATGATCGAATGAGAGATAGGCTCCTTCCAATGCACTGTTGGTGACTTGAGTTGTATATAATTTTCTCCGCAGTGAATGGTAGCTCCAATCCCTTTTAGGAAATCGGTTCCTAAGATGAGTTGATCCATGATATTTGGTAATACAAGTAGAGTTAGGGGTACAGGCTTGACTCCTAAGGACACTTCTAGGCGTAGAGCTCGTGTAACTTCCTTCTGTAAACTGTCGGCTAGGTGAATCACGGTACGTACATCTAAGCTAAGTGTTCACTGATGAAGCTTCTGGTGGCGCCTGTATCGATTGTCGCATCCACTAGGGTATGATTAACGCTTATACGCGCTATGATGCGACCCTTTTCGAATCTGAGGATATCTAGAGTTGGGGTTGGTTGAGCGCGACTTTCGTCTGATCCCCGTTCAAACGAAGGCGCCCGTCGTTTCCCGATTGTCGACAGCATTCGATCGTACGCCGACCTCGCTGACCACACTCCCAGCAGAAGATTACACGGGGTTTGGTACAATTCCTGGCGTAGTGGCCAGTCTCACTGCATCGGCGGCAAGCTCGACGTAGGTCAATGGGGACGTCAGATAATTGGTAGACCTTTGGAATCATGTTGTCATTCTCCAACGTATTAGTTTTCTTTGTAGTTTGCAACATCTCAGGATTGTGGAATCTGTTTCCTCCGGTGTATGAACTAGTTGACATTGGGAAAACGGCGTTTGGTGGACGTCTAAATCCAGTCTCGGGATGAGAATAGTTGTTCTCACTTTGAATAATTTCAAAGTTCACAACCAGCTTAGTCAGCTCTGCTAGATCCTTAAAATCGATGCGTCTTGTATATAGCTGATACTCCGGGTGCATGTTGTCGTACATTCTCTCTAGTTCTTGGTCCGAAGAGTAATTGGCCCTTTTCATCATTAGGCGCAGATCGACTAAGTATTGTTTGATGGGTTCTCCGGCCTTTTGGCGTCGGGTCCGGATGGCATCCTCAAGTCGTTCAAAATATCTTGGCGGTAAGAAAAAGTCTAAGAATCCATGCTTAAATGTTGTCCAGTTGGCCTCCAGCAGATCGCAAGTCTGCCACCATCCTTCCGCTTTGCCTGAGAGTAAAAGGGACATCATCCGTGGTAGTGTTTCTAGGTTAATCCTGTACGTGGCAGCTCGAGTTTCTATTTTCTCCAAGAAGTACAATGGATCTGTAGAACCATCGAAGGACACGCCCCACTTGGACACCTTTTCGGCGATGGCGGCATATCCTGCATTGTCTGTGTTTCCTGATGTTGCTCGTCTTGGGATTTCCAGCGAAAATTGGGCATTTCCAGTCGAATGGGTATTGGACACCAGTGGCAGTGTCGGAATTAGATGATTGCGGGCTGCATCTACCTCTGTATCCTTTGGGTGTTCGTCGACCAGCCGGGCAGGGGAGGTAGATCGTGAGCGTGGCTTCACATCTAGTGTGCGGTCGTTGGTGGCTGCTTGTCCATATTGAGTTTCCAGTTCTGTTAAGCGGGCGAGTACTTCTGGTAGATGATCCTCCCGAGATGCGAAGTTAGCAAACCGACTGCGCATCTCCTCTACCGTTCCACCTGAAGGTAGACCGAACTCGGTGAAGAAACTTTCCAATTCGTTTTTGCGTCGGTAGCTGATCCATTTTACTCCCATGTTTGCACTGATGACTTCTGTTTAGCTTGACTGTTGCTATTGCTCTTGTATCCTTTGTGGTTGGTATCCTGCGTTGAACTAGTTTGGATTTCGTCCTTGTGAACTCGGCTTTGACTGGGCTGTAACTTTAGATTATAATTATTACCAATGGAAATTTATTTATTTTGTTTTATTTCTTTTAATTTAGATTTTTTCTTTTTCTTTTGCTGGGTTAATTATTTTTTTTTTTCCACTAGTTTATTTTTTTATTTATTAGCTTTTTTTTTTTTTTTTTTTATTTATCCTTGCTGGGTTAAATAAATTTTTTTTTTTTCACTGGTCACAAATATTTTTTTCTGATATCCTGTTTAATATAATATCCTTGTGGTTGACGTTGTTTCTCTGGTTGTGGGTCTTGGTTTCTTCGTTGTATTCTTGATTGCTTAGTGTAGGCTGCGCTTATATTCCTTGTAACTCAGGCTGTTGCTATCCTTTGAACAGGATGTTCACTGTTGATTCCTTTGTATGCTAGTAAATCTTGACTACTGTTGTCCTTGAAAAGGATATTCACTGGCTGGGTCCTTGGTATGCTGGTAACTTAGAGTCCTGTTATCCTTTGTTATCCTTGGTATTTAGACGGCTGTAGTCCTTGACTGCTGGATGTAGACGCCTTGATGTTTCGATGTTGACTTCTCGACGGTTGAATATTGACTCCTCTCTTAGTATGCCTTGGTACCATGATTTTATCGTCAGACCCTCTGCTCTGCTAGCGTCGCAGTCTCCGCTTCATAGGAGTGAGCATCCAAAAGATCCCGTTGCGGCTACGTCGACCAAAGAGAACCAACGAAACACCCTCATACCCCCTTCTCATAGGAATAAAGTGTGATAGAAAACAAGCGGTAATATATTTTTTTTTTCATCTCCTATACTTTATCTTTAGCTCTTCTGCCTTTCTTCTATTGTTCTTAGACTCTGTTGTATGTATATTATTTTTTTCTCTATGGTGACTCTGCTGCTGTAGCTCTGTCGATTGTAAAAAAAAAATTTCCACGTGGTTTTGGTTCTACTGTATTCTGTCGTGACTCTGTCGCTGAGACTCTGTCGATGACTGTAAAATAGTTCTACCGTTACTTTGTGCAAATTTTTCAGCTTGCTTATGTTTCTAATATTCTTATGAAAATTCCGTTGCATATATATTTTTTTTTTTATGGTGAATCTGCTGATACCCTGTTTAGCTCTGTCGATATATAAAAAAAATAAAATTCCACGTGGTTTTGGTTCTACTGAATTCTGTCGTGACTCTGTCGCTGGGACTCTGTCGATGACTTTAAAATAGTTCTACCGTTCATTTGTGAAATTTTCTATGCTTGCTTGTCTCTTTTGCTTCGTATAGAAATTCCGTTGCATATATATTTTTTTCCTCATGGTGACTCTGCTGATACCCTGTTTAGCTCTGTCGATATAGAAAAAAAAATATATTTCTGCCGCGAGGTTTTGGTTCTACTGTATTCTGTCGTGACTCTGTCGCTGGGACTCTGTCGATGACTTTTTTAAAAGTTCTACCGTTTGCCTGTTGGATTTTCTATACTCGCTTCTCTCTTTTGTTCTTATAAAAACTCAAATATATACATATATAAAATTTTTTTTTTTTTCTATGGTGACTCTGCTGATACCCTGTTTAGCTCTGTCGATTATAAAAAAAATAAAAATATATACATATGTATTTCTGCCACGTGGTTTTGGTTCCACTGATTCTGTCGTGACTCTGTCGCTGCGACTCTGTCGATGACTCCTAAGGTAGTCCTACCGTTACCCTTGGCAAAAATTGAATTATTTATAAAAATTTTTTTTTTCCATCATATATATATTGCACCAATAAAGAAAATCCCCAAAAATATATTTTACATGTGAATATAATTAAATGATATAATATAATGCGATCATATTATAATATAATATAATTGGTTAAATTTTTTTCGATATTATAGGGTAGCAATAAAATTTTTTTCAAATAATATGAATAATATGAGAAGGGCCAAATAAATATGGTGGGGCTTTAATCCACAAAATTAATCCACAAAATTAATTTCCCTACACTAAGCTAGACAAATGTGGGGAATAATTATTTATTTGACATAACAAAAAGACACAAAGATAAACAATTAATGTTAAGGACGCTCATTTGGGGTGGACACTGTGCAAAGGGGAAGATACACACACACTATGGCATGTACATTTAATATTATTTCGGTTAGGGTATTACCCGGACACCGAAATAAATATTAAAAGACACTAAGTAGTCAGATGCACAGTTGTTAACATTTCAGTTAGGGTATTACCCGGACACTGAAATGCTAAGCAAATGGCATCATGACCACTGTGGTACATAAAAACTACGTTACTACGTGGTTCCATGTTCATGCGCATTTAATATTGCTTCGACTAGGGTATTACTCGGATGTCGAATAATATTAAATGGCACTTAGTCGGCGTATGTACAACCAACACCATTTCAGTTAGGGTATTACCCGGACACTGAAATGGTTGTTGGTCGACATACTGCCAACTGTACCATGGAAACACTACATACGTTATTCAGACAACACTTAACACATTATTTGGACATTACATGCAAATAAAGATAAAGGAGAAAGAATAGGGGCAAGAAGAAAATAGAAAAGGCAAGGGTCAATGTTCAATTATAATCTTTATTTCTAATTCTTGTATTCTCATTTTTTTACTGCCTAATCTACCTAACATCACACTGTCCTATAAAAATAGCAGGGGTAAGGGGTTAGTAACGTGGCCTCAAGGCCGACTCACCCAAATATAAATTGCACAATCTTAATGTTGATAAATGCGTTACTTTTCCTTGTTTTATATTTTGTTTTCTTTTCCTTGGATTTTTATTTGCACTGTCTTTGTTATAGTACCACTGTTCTGCTTTTCCGTGTTTTATATTTTTTTTTCTTGGATTTTTATTTGCACTGTCTTTGTTTTAGTACCACTGTTCTGCGTGTTTGACTTCTATATATTCACTAAATTAGTTCTTGTTTTTCACTGTTTGATTTTTTTTTATCTTGATGCTAATTGTCACTTGTTACCTCTCCGGCGGCCAGAAACTAATTGATCTTGCCATTATTTCTAACCCTTGCCTTTGCCCTAGTTTTTAACATTCTAAGCTTTCTCGACGCAGCTGCGGAAATGCGTGGCGCGTTTTGATTGGCTACTGATGATTCACCGTTATCCTACGAGCTTTTTGGTGTACGTGACCAAACGTCTTAGCTTAGCTATGCTGACACCGACTGTACCGACGGCGTGGCGGTTGGTGCGTCGGCGTCGCTGGCTATTGCAATGCGAAGCAGAGAGAAAAAACTAAAAGAAATAAAAAATAATTGCTCTCTTGTTAGAAACTGTAATCTAATGATGAAATAGAAAACAATTGCTCTCTTGCTAAAAACTGTAACCTAAAGATGAACTAACCCCCTTTAATAATTAGGGCATATCGATTCTGGAGGGTTAGCTTAATGCTAAATATATTAGTAAAAAAAAAATACCAAAATTTGTGATTCGTCACACTCCCTCCTTACTTCACGGAGGCAAAAGTGATGGTTATTCTCCCGGTAGCTGAGATGTAGACTTGGTAGGCTAGGGCTGTTTTCTTCGTCAGAACTGGCAAGGTTGGTTACGGTAGGGACGTGTCTGGATTCTGTAATTTAGTTTCCAAGGTATCTTCCTGCTCTGAATCGTCATTCGGTGGACCTTCTACCGTTGCTTACTTCGGATTCGTGGATTTTCTTGATATGTCTAGCGTTGGTACATCCTCGTTGGGGAATGTTGATCGAGATTGTGATTTCTCCAAAATTGGCATCGATGTCTTCCAAGGAAGAGGTTAGAAGGGTTAGGTTAGGTTAGGGTTAGAAGGGAATTAGTTCATATGCCTGATTTTGAAAGGAACGAACTGCAAACTACCTAACTTTGACTGCCTAATAGTGTGATTTACAAACGTGTGATAAACTTAAAAATTAATATTATAACTAAGATAACTAAGGTAAGATATACGTAGTGGTCTGCTATTTAGTCTTACGAACAGAGATCCCCCTTTAGGAGGGCAGGGACGTTGGGAGATCGAAATCTCCAACAAGTGGCCCCTGTGAAATCTCTTCGCAAGGCTCGGCTCTGTGGTTGTCTTCTGTGTCTTCTAGGATTTCTTCTTGGCTTGGATTCGCTTGTTGATATGGCTTTAGATCGCTGACACTGGCTGTGCGACAGGACCTTCCGTGAGCATCCTGGAGTCGTGTAGGGCGCAGTATATTGTAATTCTATTCCGGAATTTTCGCAGAATGCTTTGAAGTCCTTGCTAGTAAACTGAGTTCCGTTGTCACATACTAATGAGTGCGGGGCTCCAAATCGGCTCTTTTACTTGCCTCGTAAGCATTTTTCCGGCCGGCTTATTTTGTTCCACCTTGTACTTCTGGCATGGGAGGCAATTCCTCACATGATGATTAACATCTCGAAAATAACCAGGCCAATAGTAGCATTGAGCTACCCGTAGAGTCGTCTTCCGTATTCCTAGATGGCCTGCTGTAGGGTCGTCATGGCACTCGCGTAGAACTCGTTTCCTATAGTCTTTGGCCACGCAAAGTTTCAAGGTATTGGGTCTTCATCATCTGGGTGATGATTCATCCTGCGATTAATTTGATTTCCTTCGTACAAATAGTCTGACATCTGTTCGGGGTGTTTTTCCAATTGGTTCTTCAACGTCGTCCACCAGTTGCATTGAGGCGCAGTATCCTGTGCTATTTGTAGTACTGCTAGAGGCTGCCGGGAGAGGCGATAGTGAATGTCAAACTCGAACTGCTGTAACTCCAGTGCCCAGCGGTCAATTCGTCCAGTAGGATTGTCGATGGAGTTCAACCATTTTAATGCTAGATGGTCTGTTACCACATCGAAACGATATCTTTCTAAGTATCCGCGCATTTTCTTGATTGACCAAACTATGGCAAGGCATTCCTTTTCCGTGGCAGAGTAATTTTCTTCGGCTGGTAGTAATCTTCTGCTAGCGTAAGCGATGACTCGTTCTGCTCCTTCCAATCGTTGAGTGAGGACCGCTCCGAGTCCATAGGCGCTGGCGTCTGTTTGTAACGAGAATTTTTCCTCCGAAAATGCGACAAGCCAAGACGGGTGTTCTTCTTGAGTAGCGAAGTCATTGGTTGGACCACATTGGCGAAGTCTGAGACAAATCTGCGGTACCATGAAGCGATGCCTAGACATCGGCGAAGTTGACGCACATTGGTGGGCGGTGATAATTCTTTTACTGCTGCTATCTTCTCAGGATCCGTATGTATACCATGCTCGCTGATGACATGTCCCAGGAACTGAAGACGTCGTCTAAAGAACTTGCGCTTCGCTTGGTTGATTCTTAAGTTGGCTGCTCTTAGACGTCGAAAGACTTCCTTGAAGGTGGGCCATATGCTCTTCTAGAGTTCGCCCTATGACGATTATATCGTCGAGATAGGCGAAGGCGTGAGGTTCCATCTCGGGTCCGATTACGCTGTCGAGTGCTCGCTGAAAAGTAGCCAAAGCGGTCATGCCGAAAGGCATGACCTTCCAGTGAAATAAGCCTCGTCCTGGAACAGTGAATGCGGTGCATTCACGGCTATTCTTGGCCAGAGGGATCTGCCAATAACCGCTTTTGAGATACAAGGTTGAAATATACTTGGCATCTCTAAGTCTCTCCAGGATATGATTGATTCTTGGCAGTGGGTATGCATCCCGTATAGACTGAGCGTCTAAAGTCGATGCACATGCGAGTATCCCCTGTCTTCTTTCCAACGAGAACAATAGGCGCGCTGTGTGGGCTTTTGGAGGGCTCGATCTGATTTTCTTTGAGTAGTGTGTCGTTGATTATTTGTTGCTGGGCCGGATTTCTTGGGTAATAACGTTGCTTGATTGGTCGATCGTCTTTCATAGTGATGACATGTTCTGCAATGTGAGATATTCCTTGTAGCATCTCGAACTTTGGTAACTCTTTTGCTAGGAAACTGAATATAACTTCGTCTTCTGAGTTCTGGTCTTCGTTCGATATACGTGTAGAAACTGCGATGCCATTCTGTGGTGCTTCTAGTTGGCCTAAAACTGGCGAGGCTGGGACTGGTTCTCGTTGCATGGTTTTCTCGGTGGGGCTTCTGAAAGGGTTTTTCCTGATTGCATCTTCCTGCGGTGAGGGTAAGACTTGGACGTAAGGGCTGTGGCTGTGCTTGGGTAACTTCGGTGAGGATGCTTGAGGGTTGTTCTTCTGTGTCTGAGTAAGATGTCCGGCTATGAGTTTCGTAGAGATTTCCTCGGGAGTGTTGACAATGATCGAATGAGAGATAGGCTCCTTCCAATGCACTGTTGGTGACTTGAGTTGTATATAATTTTCTCCGCAGTGAATGGTAGCTCCAATCCCTTTTAGGAAATCGGTTCCTAAGATGAGTTGATCCATGATATTTGGTAATACAAGTAGAGTTAGGGGTACAGGCTTGACTCCTAAGGACACTTCTAGGCGTAGAGCTCGTGTAACTTCCTTCTGTAAACTGTCGGCTAGGTGAATCACGGTACGTACATCTAAGCTAAGTGTTCACTGATGAAGCTTCTGGTGGCGCCTGTATCGATTGTCGCATCCACTAGGGTATGATTAACGCTTATACGCGCTATGATGCGACCCTTTTCGAATCTGAGGATATCTAGAGTTGGGGGTTGGTTGAGCGCGACTTTCGTCTGATCCCCGTTCAAACGAAGGCGCCCGTCGTTTCCCGATTGTCGACAGCATTCGATCGTACGCCGACCTCGCTGACCACACTCCCAGCAGAAGATTACACGGGGGTTTGGTACAATTCCTGGCGTAGTGGCCAGTCTCAGTGCATCGGCGGCAAGCTCGATGTAGGTCAATGGGGACGTCAGATAATTGGTAGACCTTTGGAATCATGTTGTCATTCTCCAACGTATTAGTTTTCTTTGTAGTTTGCAACATCTCAGGATTGTGGAATCTGTTTCCTCCGGTGTATGAACTAGTTGACATTGGGAAAACGGCGTTTGGTGGACGTCTAAATCCAGTCTCGGGATGAGAATAGTTGTTCTCACTTTGAATAATTTCAAAGTTCACAACCAGCTTAGTCAGCTCTGCTAGATCCTTAAAATCGATGCGTCTTGTATATAGCTGATACTCCGGGTGCAGGTTGTCGTATATTCTCTCTAGTTCTTGGTCCGAAGAGTAGTTGGCCCTTTTCATCATTAGGCGCAGATCGACTAAGTATTGTTTGAAGGGTTCTCCGGCCTTTTGGCGTCGGGTCCGGATTGGCGGTAAGAAAAAGTCTAGGAATCCATGCTTAAATGTTGTCCAGTTGGCCTCCAGCAGATCGCAAGTCTGCCACCATCCTTCCGCTTTGCCTGAGAGTAAAAGGGACATCATCCGTGGTAGTGTTTCTAGGTTAATCCTGTACGTGGCAGCTCGAGTTTCTATTTTCTCCAAGAAGTACAATGGATCTGTAGAACCATCGAAGGACACGCCCCACTTGGACACCTTTTCGGCGATGGCTGCATATCCTGCATTGTCTGTGTTTCCTGATGTTGCTCGTCTTGGGATTTCGAGCGAAAATTGGGCATTTCCAGTCGAATGGGTATTGGACACCAGTGGTAGTGTCGGAATTAGATGATTGCGGGCTGCATCTACCTCTGTATCCTTTGGGTGTTCGTCGACCAGCCGGGCAGGGGAGGTAGATCGTGAGCGTGGCTTCACATCTAGTGTGCGGTCGTTAGTGGCTGCTTGTCCATATTGAGTTTCCAGTTCTGTTAAGCGGGCGAGTACTTCTGGTAAATGATCCTCCCGAGATGCGAAGTTAGCAAACCGACTGCGCATCTCCTCTACCGTTCCACCTGAAGGTAGACCGAACTCGGTGAAGAAACTCTTCAATTCGTTTTTGCGTCGGTAGCTGATCCATTTTACTCCCATGTTTGCACTGATGACTTCTGTTTAGCTTGACTGTTGCTATTGCTCTTGTATCCTTTGTGGTTGGTATCCTGCGTTGAACTAGTTTGGATTTCGTCCTTGTGAACTCGGCTTTGACTGGGCTGTAACTTTAGATTATAATTATTACCAATGGAAATTTATTTATTTTGTTTTATTTCTTTTAATTTAGATTTTTTTCTTTTTCTTTTGCTGGGTTAATTATTTTTTTTTTCCACTAGTTTATTTTTTTTATTAATTAGCTTTTTTTTTTTTTTTTTTATTTATCCTTGCTGGGTTAAATAAATATTTTTTTTTTTTCACTGGTCACAAATATTTTTTTTCTGATATCCTGTTTAATATAATATCCTTGTGGTTGACGTTGTTTCTCTGGTTGTGGGTTTTGGTTTCTTCGTTGTATTCTTGATTGCTTAGTGTAGGCTGCGCTTATATTCCTTGTAACTCAGGCTGTTGCTATCCTTTGAACAGGATGTTCACTGTTGATTCCTTTGTATCCTAGTAAATCTTGACTACTGTTGTCCTTGAAAAGGATATTCACTGGCTGGGTCCTTGGTATGCTGGTAACTTAGAGTCCTGTTATCCTTTGTTATCCTTGATATTTAGACGGCTGTAGTCCTTGGCTGCTGGATGTAGACTCCTTGATGGTTCGATGTTGACTCCTTGACGGTTGAATATTGACTGCCTTCTCTAGTATGCCTTGGTACCATGATTTTATCGTCAAAGCCTCTGCTCTGCTAGCGTCGCAGTTTCCGCTTCATAGGAGTGAGCATCCAAAAGATCCCGTTGCGGCTACGTCGACCAAAGAGAACCAACGAAACACCCTCATACCCCCTTCTCATAGGAATAAAGTGTGATAGAAAACAAGCGGTAATATTTTTTTTCCCATCTCCTATACTTTATCTTTATAGCTTCTGCCTTTCTTCTCTTGTACTTAGACTCTGTTGTACGTATATTATTTTTTTTCTCTATGGTGACTCTGCTGCTGTAGCTCTGTCGATTGTAAGAAAAATTTCCACGTGATTTTGGTTCTACTGTATTCTGTCGTGACTCTGTCGCTGAGACTCTGTCGATGACTGTAAAATAGTTCTACCGTTACTTTGTGCAAATTTTTCAGCTTGCTTATGTTTCTAGTATTCTTATGAAAATTCCGTTGCATACATTTTTTTTTTCTATAGCGACTCTGCTGATACCCTGTTTAGCTCTGTCGATATATAAAAAAAAATAAAATTCCACGTGGTTTTGGTTCTACTGTATTTTGTCATGACTCTGTCGCTGAGACTCTGTCTATGACTTTAAAATAGTTCTACCGTTCATTTGTGAAATTTTCTATGCTTGCTTGTCTCTTTTGTTCGTATAGAAATTCCGTTGCATATATATTTTTTTTCCTCATAATGACTCTGCTGATACCCTGTTTAGTCGATATAAAAAAAATATATATTTCTGCCGCGAGGTTTTGGTTCTACTGTATTCTGTCGTGACTCTGTCGCTGAGACTCTGTCGATGACTTTTTAAAAGTTCTACCGTTTGCCTATTGGATTTTCTATACTCGCTTCTTTCTTTTGTTCTTATAAAAACTCGAATATACACATATATAAATTTTTTTTTTTTTTTATGGTGACTGCTGATACCCTGTTTAGCTCTGTCGATTATAAAAAAAAATAAAAATATATACATATGTATTTCTGCCACGTGGTTTTGGTTCCACTCTGTCGCTGCGACTCTGTCGATGACTCTAACGTAGTCCTACCGTTACACTTGGCAAAAATTGAATTATTTATAAAAATTTTTTTTTTCCATCATATATATATTGCACCAATAAAGAAAATCCCCAAAAATATATTTTACATGTGAATATAATTAAATGATATAATATAATGCGATCATATTATAATATAATATAATTGGTTAATTTTTTTCGATATTATAGGGTAGCAATAATAATTTTTTCAAATAATATGAATAATATGAGAAGGGCAAATAAATATGGTGGGGCTTTAATCCACAAAATTAATCCCTACACTAAGCTTGCCTAATTAACTTAAAATCTTTCTCGAGGTCCCTGCTCGGGCGCCATCTGTAAGGAAGTTTTTCAGCCTGGGTACAAATCTCACTCTATCCAGGGCCTTTACTTACAGAAAATTTATAAGTAAATCTCGAGACCTCTGGACTTTAAATTAACATAGACAAATGTGGGGAATAATTATTTATTTGACATAACAAAAAGACACAAAGATAAACAATTAATGTTAAGGACGCTCATTTGGGGTGGACACTGTGCAAAGGGGAAGATACACACACACTATGGCATGTACATTTAATATTATTTCGGTTAGGGTATTACCCGGACACCGAAATAAATATTAAAAGACACTAAGTAGTCAGATGCACAGTTGTTAACATTTCAGTTAGGGTATTACCCGGACACTGAAATGCTAAGCAAATGGCATCATGACCACTGTGGTACATAAAAACTACGTTACTACGTGGTTCCATGTTCATGCGCATTTAATATTGCTTCGACTAGGGTATTACCCGGATGTCGAATAATATTAAATGGCACTTAGTCGGCGTATGTACAACCAACACCATTTCAGTTAGGGTATTACCCGGACACTGAAATGGTTGTTGGTCGACATACTGCCAACTGTACCATGGAAACACTACATACGTTATTCAGACAACACTTAACACATTATTTGGACATTACATGCAAATAAAGATAAAGGAGAAAGAATAGGGGCAAGAAGAAAATAGAAAAGGCAAGGGTCAATGTTCAATTATAATCTTTATTTCTAATTCTTGTATTCTCATTTTTTTACTGCCTAATCTACCTAACATCACACTGTCCTATAAAAATAGCAGGGGTAAGGGGTTAGTAACGTGGCCTCAAGGCCGACTCACCCAAATATAAATTGCACAATCTTAATGTTGATAAATGCGTTACTTTTCCTTGTTTTATATTTTGTTTTCTTTTCCTTGGATTTTTATTTGCACTGTCTTTGTTATAGTACCACTGTTCTGCTTTTCCGTGTTTTATATTTTTTTTCTTGGATTTTTATTTGCACTGTCTTTGTTTTAGTACCACTGTTCTGCGTGTTTGACTTCTATATATTCACTAAATTAGTTCTTGTTTTTCACTGTTTGATTTTTATCTTGATGCTAATTGTCACTTGTTATCTCTCCGGCGGCCAGAAACTAATTGATCTTGCCATTATTTCTAACCCTTGCTTTTGCCCTAGTTTTTAACATTCTAAGCTTTCGACGCAGCTGCGGAAATGCGTGGCGCGTTTTGATTGGCTACTGATGATTCACCGTTATCCTACGAGCTTTTGGTGTACGTGACCAAACGTCTTAGCTTAGCTATGCTGACACCGACTGTACCGACGGCGTGGCGGTTGGTGCGTCGGCGTCGCTGGCTATTGCAATGCGAAGCAGAGAGAAACAAAAGAAATAAAAAATAATTGCTCTCTTGTTAGAAACTGTAATCTAATGATGAAATAGAAAACAATTGCTCTCTCTTGCTAAAAACTGTAACCTAAAGATGAACTAATCCCCTTTAATAATTAGGGCATATCGATTCTGAGGGTTAGCTTAATGCTAAATATATTAGTAAAAAAAAAATACCAAAATTTGTGATTCGTCACACTCCCTCCTTACTTCACGGAGGCAAAAGTGATGGTTATTCTCCCGGTAGCTGAGATGTAGACTTGGTAGGCTAGGCTGTTTTCTTCGTCAGAACTGGCAAGGTTGGTTACGGTAGGGACGTGTCTGGATTCTGTAATTTAGTTTCCAAGGTATCTTCCTGCTCTGAATCGTCATTCGGTGGACCTTCTACCGTTGCTTACTTCGGATTCGTGGATTTTCTTGATATGTCTAGCGTTGGTAGATCCTCGTTGGGGAATGTTGATCGAGATTGTGATTTCTCCAAAATTGGCATCGATGTCTTCCAAGGAAGAGGTTAGAAGGGTTAGGTTAGGTTAGGTTAGAAGGGAATTAGTTCATATGCCTGATTTTGAAAGGAACGAACTGCAAACTACCTAACTTTGACTGCCTAATAGTGTGATTTACAAACGTGTGATAAACTTAAAAATTAATATTATAACTAAGATAACTAAGGTAAGATATACGTAGTGGTCTGCTATTTAGTCTTACGAACAGAGATCCCCCTTTAGGAGGGCAGGGACGTTGGGAGATCGAAATCTCCAACAAGTGGCCCCTGTGAAATCTCTTCGCAAGGCTCGGCTCTGTGGTTGTCTTCTGTGTCTTCTAGGATTTCTTCTTGGCTTGGATTCGCTTGTTGATATGGCTTTAGATCGCTGACACTGGCTGTGCGACAGGACCTTCCGTGAGCATCCTGGAGTCGTGTAGGGCGCAGTATATTGTAATTCTATTCCGGAATTTTCGCAGAATGCTTTGAAGTCCTTGCTAGTAAACTGAGTTCCGTTGTCACATACTAATGAGTGCGGGGCTCCAAATCGGCTCTTTTACTTGCCTCGTAAGCATTTTTCCGGCCGGCTTATTTTGTTCCACCTTATACTTCTGGCATGGGAGGCAATTCCTCACATGATGATTAACATCTCGAAAATAACCAGGCCAATAGTAGCATTGAGCTACCCGTAGAGTCGTCTTCCGTATTCCTAGATGGCCTGCTGTAGGGTCCTCATGGCACTCGCGTAGAACTCGTTTCCTATAGTCTTTGGCCACGCAAAGTTTCCAAGGTATTGGGTCTTCATCATCTGGGTGATGATTCATCCTGCGATTAATTTGATTTCCTTCGTACAAATAGTCTGACATCTGTTCGGGGTGTTTTTCCAATTGGTTCTTCAACGTCGTCCACCAGTTGCATTGAGGCGCAGTATCCTGTGCTATTTGTAGTACTGCTAGAGGCTGCCGGGAGAGGCGATAGTGAATGTCAAACTCGAACTGCTGTAACTCCAGTGCCCAGCGGGCAATTCGTCCAGTAGGATTGTCGATGGAGTTCAACCATTTTAATGCTAGATGGTCTGTTACCACATCGAAACAATATCTTTCTTTCTAGGTATCCGCGCATTTTCCTGATTGCCCAAACTATGGCAAGGCATTCCTTTTCCGTGGCAGAGTAATTTTCTTCGGCTGGTAGTAATCTTCTGCTAGCGTAAGCGATGACTCGTTCTGCTCCTTCCAATCGTTGAGTGAGGACCGCTCCGAGTCCATAGGCGCTGGCGTCTGTTTGTAACGAGAATTTTTCCCGAAAATCGGGACAAGCCAAGACGGGTGTTCTTTCTTGAGTAGCGAAGTCATTGGTTGGACCACATTGGCGAAGTCTGAGACAAATCTGCGGTACCATGAAGCGATGCCTAGACATCGGCGAAGTTGACGCACATTGGTGGGCGGTGATAATTCTTTTACTGCTGCTATCTTCTCAGGATCCGTATGTATACCATGCTCGCTGATGACATGTCCCAGGAACTGAAGACGTCGTCTAAAGAACTTGCGCTTCGCTTGGTTGATTCTTAAGTTGGCTGCTCTTAGACGTCGAAAGACTTCCTTGAAGGTGGGCCATATGCTCTTCTAGAGTTCGCCCTATGACGATTATATCGTCGAGATAGGCGAAGGCGTGAGGCGAGCGTCCGATTACGCTGTCGAGTGCTCGCTGAAAAGTAGCCAAAGCGGTCATGCCGAAAGGCATGACCTTCCAGTGAAATAAGCCTCGTCCTGGAACAGTGAATGCGGTGCATTCACGGCTATTCTTGGCCAGAGGGATCTGCCAATAACCGCTTTTGAGATACAAGGTTGAAATATACTTGGCATCTCTAAGTCTCTCCATGATATGATTGATTCTTGGCAGTGGGTATGCATCCCGTATAGACTGAGCGTCTAAAGTCGATGCACATGCGAGTATCCCCTGTCTTCTTTCCAACGAGAACAATAGTGTGGGCTTTTGGAGGGCTCGATCTGATTTTCTTTGAGTAGTGTGTCGTTGATTATTTGTTGCTGGGCCGGATTTCTTGGGTAATAACGTTGCTTGATTGGTCGATCGTCTTTCATAGTGATGACATGTTCTGCAATGTGAGATATTCCTTGTAGCATCTCGAACTTTGGTAACTCTTTTGCTAGGAAACTGAATATAACTTCGTCTTCTGAGTTCTGGTCTTCGTTCGATATACGTGTAGAAACTGCGATGCCATTCTGTGGTGCTTCTAGTTGGCCTAAAACTGGCGAGGCTGGGACTGGTTCTCGTTGCATGGTTTTCTCGGTGGGGCTTCTGAAAGGGTTTTTCCTGATTGCATCTTCCTGCGGTGAGGGTAAGACTTGGACGTAAGGGCTGTGGCTGTGCTTGGGTAACTTCGGTGAGGATGCTTGAGGGTTATTCTTCTGTGTCTGAGTAAGATGTCCGGCTATGAGTTTCGTAGAGATTTCCTCGGGAGTGTTGACAATGATCGAATGAGAGATAGGCTCCTTCCAATGCACTGTTGGTGACTTGAGTTGTATATAATTTTCTCCGCAGTGAATGGTAGCTCCAATCCCTTTTAGGAAATCGGTTCCTAAGATGAGTTGATCCATGATATTTGGTAATACAAGTAGAGTTAGGGGTACAGGCTTGACTCCTAAGGACACTTCTAGGCGTAGAGCTCGTGTAACTTCCTTCTGTAAACTGTCGGCTAGGTGAATCACGGTACGTACATCTAAGCTAAGTGTTCACTGATGAAGCTTCTGGTGGCACCTGTATCGATTGTCGCATCCACTAGGGTATGATTAACGCTTATACGCGCTATGATGCGACCCTTTTCGAATCTGAGGATATCTAGAGTTGGGGTTGGTTGAGCGCGACTTTCGTCTGATCCCCGTTCAAACGAAGGCGCCCGTCGTTTCCCGATTGTCGACAGCATTCGATCGTACGCCGACCTCGCTGACCACACTCCCAGCAGAAGATTACACGGGGTTTGGTACAATTCCTGGCGTAGTGGCCAGTCTCAGTGCATCGGCGGCAAGCTCGATGTAGGTCAATGGGGACGTCAGATAATTGGTAGACCTTTGGAATCATGTTGTCATTCTCCAACGTATTAGTTTTCTTTGTAGTTTGCAACATCTCAGGATTGTGGAATCTGTTTCCTCCGGTGTATGAACTAGTTGACATTGGGAAAACGGCGTTTGGTGGACGTCTAAATCCAGTCTCGGGATGAGAATAGTTGTTCTCACTTTGAATAATTTCAAAGTTCACAACCAGCTTAGTCAGCTCTGCTAGATCCTTAAAATCGATGCGTCTTGTATATAGCTGATACTCCGGGTGCAGGTTGTCGTATATTCTCTCTAGTTCTTGGTCCGAAGAGTAGTTGGCCCTTTTCATCATTAGGCGCAGATCGACTAAGTATTGTTTGAAGGGTTCTCCGGATTGGCGGTAAGAAAAAGTATAGGAATCCATGCTTAAATGTTGTCCAGTTGGCCTCCAGCAGATCGCAAGTCTGCCACCATCCTTCCGCTTTGCCTGAGAGTAAAAGGGACATCATCCGTGGTAGTGTTTCTAGGTTAATCCTGTACGTGGCAGCTCGAGTTTCTATTTTCTCCAAGAAGTACAATGGATCTGTAGAACCATCGAAGGACACGCCCCACTTGGACACCTTTTCGGCGATGGCTGCATATCCTGCATTGTCTGTGTTTCCTGATGTTGCTCGTCTTGGGATTTCGAGCGAAAATTGGGCATTTCCAGTCGAATGGGTATTGGACACCAGTGGTAGTGTCGGAATTAGATGATTGCGGGCTGCATCTACCTCTGTATCCTTTGGGTGTTCGTCGACCAGCCGGGCAGGGGAGGTAGATCGTGAGCGTGGCTTCACATCTAGTGTGCGGTCGTTGGTGGCTGCTTGTCCATATTGAGTTTCCAGTTCTGTTAAGCGGGCGAGTACTTCTGGTAAATGATCCTCCCGAGATGCGAAGTTAGCAAACCGACTGCGCATCTCCTCTACCGTTCCACCTGAAGGTAGACCGAACTCGGTGAAGAAACTCTTCAATTCGTTTTTGCGTCGGTAGCTGATCCATTTTACTCCCATGTTTGCACTGATGACTTCTGTTTAGCTTGACTGTTGCTATTGCTCTTGTATCCTTTGTGGTTGGTATCCTGCGTTGAACTAGTTTGGATTTCGTCCTTGTGAACTCGGCTTTGACTGGGCTGTAACTTTAGATTATAATTATTACCAATGGAAATTTATTTATTTTGTTTTATTTCTTTTAATTTAGATTTTTTCTTTTTCTTTTGCTGGGTTAATTATTTTTTTTCTCCACTAGTTTATTTTTTTTATTAATTAGCATGTTTTTTTTTTTTTTTTATTTATCCTTGCTGGGTTAAATAAATATTTTTTTTTTTTCACTGGTCACAAATATTTCTTTCTGATATCCTGTTTAATATAATATCCTTGTGGTTGACGTTGTTTCTCTGGTTGTGGGTTTTGGTTTCTTCGTTGTATTCTTGATTGCTTAGTGTAGGCTGCGCTTATATTCCTTGTAACTCAGGCTGTTGCTATCCTTTGAACAGGATGTTCACTGTTGATTCCTTTGTATCCTAGTAAATCTTGACTACTGTTGTCCTTGAAAAGGATATTCACTGGCTGGGTCCTTGGTATGCTGGTAACTTAGAGTCCTGTTATCCTTTTTTATCCTTGATATTTAGACGGCTGTAGTCCTTGGCTGCTGGATGTAGACTCCTTGATGGTTCGATGTTGACTCCTTGACGGTTGAATATTGACTGCCTTCTCTAGTATGCCTTGGTACCATGATTTTATCGTCAAAGCCTCTGCTCTGCTAGCGTCGCAGTTTCCGCTTCATAGGAGTGAGCATCCAAAAGATCCCGTTGCGGCTACGTCGACCAAAGAGAACCAACGAAACACCCTCATACCCCCTTCTGATAGGAATAAAGTGTGATAGAGAACAAGCGGTAATATTTTTTTTCCCATCTCCTATACTTTATCTTTATAGCTTCTGCCTTTCTTCTCTTGTACTTAGACTCTGTTGTACGTATATTATTTTTTTTCTCTATGGTGACTCTGCTGCTGTAGCTCTGTCGATTGTAAGAAAAATTTCCACGTGATTTTGGTTCTACTGTATTCTGTCGTGACTCTGTCGCTGAGACTCTGTCGATGACTGTAAAATAGTTCTACCGTTACTTTGTGCAAATTTTTCAGCTTGCTTATGTTTCTAGTATTCTTATGAAAATTCCGTTGCATACATTTTATTTTCTATAGCGACTCTGCTGATACGCTGTTTAGCTCTGTCGATATATAAAAAAAATAAAATTCCACGTGGTTTTGGTTCTACTGTATTTTGTCGTGACTCTGTCGCTGAGACTCTGTCTATGACTTTAAAATAGTTCTACCGTTCATTTGTGAAATTTTCTATGCTTGCTTGTCTCTTTTGTTCGTATAGAAATTCCGTTGCATATATATTTTTTTCCTCATAATGACTCTGCTGATACCCTGTTTAATCGATATAAAAAAAATATATTTCTGCCGCGAGGTTTTGGTTCTACTGTATTCTGTCGTGACTCTGTCGCTGAGACTCTGTCGATGACTTTTTAAAAGTTCTACCGTTTGCCTATTGGATTTTCTATACTCGCTTCTTTCTTTTGTTCTTATAAAAACTCGAATATACACATATATAAATTTTTTTTTTTTTTTATGGTTACTGCTGATACCCTGTTTAGCTCTGTCGATTATAAAAAAAATAAAAATATATACATATGTATTTCTGCCACGTGGTTTTGGTTCCACTCTGTCGCTGCGACTCTGTCGATGACTCTAACGTAGTCCTACCGTTACACTTGGCAAAAATTGAATTATTTATAAAAATTTTTTTTTTTCCATCATATATATATTGCACCAATAAAGAAAATCCCCAAAAATATATTTTACATGTGAATATAATTAAATGATATAATATAATGCGATCATATTATAATATAATATAATTGGTTAATTTTTTTCGATATTATAGGGTAGCAATAATAATTTTTTCAAATAATATGAATAATATGAGAAGGGCAAATAAATATGGTGGGGCTTTAATCCACAAAATTAATCCCTACACTAAGCTTGCCTAATTAACTTAAAATCTTTCTCGAGGTCCCTGCTCGGGCGCCATCTGTAAGGAAGTTTTTCAGCCTGGGTACAAATCTCACTCTATCCAGGGCCTTTACTTACAGAAAATTTATAAGTAAATCTCGAGACCTCTGGAGTTTAAATTAACATAGACAAATGTGGGGGAATAATTATTTATTTGACATAACAAAAAGACACAAAGATAAACAATTAATGTTAAGGACGCTCATTTGGGGTGGACACTGTGCAAAGGGGAAGATACACACACACTATGGCATGTACATTTAATATTATTTCGGTTAGGGTATTACCCGGACACCGAAATAAATATTAAAAGACACTAAGTAGTCAGATGCACAGTTGTTAACATTTCAGTTAGGGTATTACCCGGACACTGAAATGCTAAGCAAATGGCATCATGACCACTGTGGTACATAAAAACTACGTTACTACGTGGTTCCATGTTCATGCGCATTTAATATTGCTTCGACTAGGGTATTACCCGGATGTCGAATAATATTAAATGGCACTTAGTCGGCGTATGTACAACCAACACCATTTCAGTTAGGGTATTACCCGGACACTGAAATGGTTGTTGGTCGACATACTGTCAACTGTACCATGGAAACACTACATACGTTATTCAGACAACACTTAACACATTATTTGGACATTACATGCAAATAAAGATAAAGGAGAAAGAATAGGGGCAAGAAGAAAATAGAAAAGGCAAGGGTCAATGTTCAATTATAATCTTTATTTCTAATTCTTGTATTCTCATTTTTTTACTGCCTAATCTACCTAACATCACACTGTCCTATAAAAATAGCAGGGGTAAGGGGTTAGTAACGTGGCCTCAAGGCCGACTCACCCAAATATAAATTGCACAATCTTAATGTTGATAAATGCGTTACTTTTCCTTGTTTTATATTTTGTTTTCTTTTCCTTGGATTTTTATTTGCACTGTCTTTGTTATAGTACCACTGTTCTGCTTTTCCGTGTTTTATATTTTTTTTTTTCTTGGATTTTTATTTGCACTGTCTTTGTTTTAGTACCACTGGTCTGCGTGTTTGACTTCTATATATTCACTAAATTAGTTCTTGTTTTTCACTGTTTGATTTTTATCTTGATGCTATTTGTCACTTGTTATCTCTCCGGCGGCCAGAAACTAATTGATCTTGCCATTATTTCTAACCCTTGCCTTTGCCCTAGTTTTTAACATTCTAAGCTTTCGACGCAGCTGCGGAAATGCGTGGCGCGTTTTGATTGGCTACTGATGATTCACCGTTATCCTACGAGCTTTTGGTGTACGTGACCAAACGTCTTAGCTTAGCTATGCTGACACCGACTGTACCGACGGCGTGGCGGTCAGTGCGTCGGCGTCGCTGGCTATTGCAATGCGAAGCAGAGAGAAACAAAAGAAATAAAAAATAATTGCTCTCTTTTTAGAAACTGTAACCTAATGATGGAATAGAAAACAATTGCTCTCTCTTGCTAGAAACTGTAACCTAAAGATGAAATAGAAAACAATTGCTCTCTCTTGCTAAAAACTGTAACCTAAAGATGAACTAATCCCCTTTAATAATTAGGGCATATCGATTCTGAGGGTTAGCTTAATGCTAAATATATTAGTATTTAAGAAATACCAAAATTTGTGATTCGTCACAATACCTATCTATATACATAACATTATCCAAATCGTCAGCCATATCGATATCCATATTGATATTCATATCGATATCCATGTCGATATCCATATCGATATACATATCGTCCTCCATCTCGATATCCATATCGATATCCAAAGCGATATCCATATCGATATCCATATCGATATCCATATCGATATCCATATCGATATCCATATCCATATCCATATCGTTATCCATATCGATATCCATATCGATATCCATATCGATATCCATATCGATATCCATATCGATATCCATATCGATATCCATATCGATATTCATATCGATATCCATATCTATCCATATCGATATCCATCTCGATATCCATATCGATATCCATATCGATATCCATATCGATATCCATATCGGTATCTATATTTATATCCACATCGATTACTATATCGATTACCATATCGATAGTCCTATCGATATACATAAGATTATTCAAATCGGGTTCCATATCGCAATCCATATAGATATACATATGGATATTCAAATCGATTACTCCATCGATATTCATATTTATATACAAAACGATTATACAAATCGATATACATATCTATATCCATTTAGATATCCATATCGATATCCATATCAAAATCGACATCAAAATCCAAATCGATATCCATATCTATATCCATATAGATATCCATATCGTTATCCATATCGAAATCCACATCTATATCCATATTGAAATCCTCATCGATATACATATCGATATCCATGCTGGCTGGCGAAATGGATAATGTTATGTGTATAAATATGAATATCGATATAAATATGAATATCGATATGGATATCGATATAGATATCGATATGGATATCGATATGGATATCGATATGGATATCGATATGGATATCGATATGGATATCGATATGGATATCGATATGGATATCGATATGGATATCGATATGGATATCGATATTGATATCGATATGGATATCGATATGGATATCGATATGGATATCGATATGGATATCGATATGGATATCGATACGGATACCGATATGGATATAGATATAGATATCGATATGGATATCGATATGGATATCGATATGGATATGGTTATCCTACGAGCTTTTGGTGTACGTGACCAAACGTCTTAGCTTAGCTATGCTGACACCGACTGTACCGACGGCGTGGCGGTTAGTGCGTCGGCGTCGCTGGCTATTGCAATGCGAAGCAGAGAGAAACAAAAGAAATAAAAAATAATTGCTCTCTTTTTAGAAACTGTAACCTAATGATGGAATAGAAAACAATTGCTCTCTCTTGCTAGAAACTGTAACCTAAAGATGAAATAGAAAACAATTGCTCTCTCTTGCTAAAAACTGTAACCTAAAGATGAACTAATCCCCTTTAATAATTAGGGCATATCGATTCTGAGGGTTAGCTTAATGCTAAATATATTAGTATTTAAGAAATACCAAAATTTGTGATTCGTCACAATACCTATCTATATACATAACATTATCCAAATCGTCAGCCATATCGATATCCATATTGATATTCATATCGATATCCATGTCGATATCCATATCGATATACATATCGTCCTCCATCTCGATATCCATATCGATATCCAAAGCGATATCCATATCGATATCCATATCGATATCCATATCGATATCCATATCGATATCCATATCCATATCCATATCGTTATCCATATCGATATCCATATCGATATCCATATCGATATCCATATCGATATCCATATCGATATCCATATCGATATCCATATCGATATTCATATCGATATCCATATCTATCCATATCGATATCCATCTCGATATCCATATCGATATCCATATCGATATCCATATCGATATCCATATCGGTATCTATATTTATATCCACATCGATTACTATATCGATTACCATATCGATAGTCCTATCGATATACATAAGATTATTCAAATCGGGTTCCATATCGCAATCCATATAGATATACATATGGATATTCAAATCGATTACTCCATCGATATTCATATTTATATACAAAACATTATACAAATCGATATACATATCTATATCCATTTAGATATACATATCGATATCCATATCAAAATCGACATCAAAATCCAAATCGATATCCATATCTATATCCATATAGATATCCATATCGTTATCCATATCGAAATCCACATCTATATCCATATTGAAATCCTCATCGATATACATATCGATATCCATGCTGGCTGGCGAAATGGATAATGTTATGTGTATAAATATGAATATCGATATAAATATGAATATCGATATGGATATCGATAGAGATATCGATATGTATATCGATATGGATGTCGATATGGATATCGATATGGATATCGATATGGATATCGATATGGATATCGATATGGATATCGATATGGATATCGATATGGATATCGATATTGATATCGATATGGATATCGATATGGATATCGATATGGATATCGATATGGATATCGATATGGATATCGATACGAATACCGATATGGATATAGATATAGATATCGATATGGATATCGATATGGATATCGATATGGATATGGTTATCCTACGAGCTTTTGGTGTACGTGTCCAAACGTCTTAGCTTAGCTATGCTGACACCGACTGTACCGACGGCGTGGCGGTTAGTGCGTCGGCGTCGCTGGCTATTGCAATGCGAAGCAGAGAGAAACAAAAGAAATAAAAAATAATTGCTCTCTTTTTAGAAACTGTAACCTAATGATGGAATAGAAAACAATTGCTCTCTCTTGCTAGAAACTGTAACCTAAAGATGAAATAGAAAACAATTGCTCTCTCTTGCTAAAAACTGTAACCTAAAGATGAACTAATCCCCTTTAATAATTAGGGCATATCGATTCTGAGGGTTAGCTTAATGCTAAATATATTAGTATATAAGAAATACCAAAATTTGTGATTCGTCACAATACCTATCTATATACATAACATTATCCAAATCGTCAGCCATATCGATATCCATATTGATATTCATATCGATATCCATGTCGATATACATATCGTCCTCCATCTCGATATCCATATCGATATCCAAAGCGATATCCATATCGATATCCATATCGGTATCTATATGGATATCCACATCGATTACTATATCGATTACCATATCGATAGTCCTATCGATATACATAAGATTATTCAAATCGGGTTCCATATCGCAATCCATATAGATATACATATGGATATTCAAATCGATTACTCCATCTATATTCATATTTATATACAAAACATTATACAAATCGATATACATATCTATATCCATTTAGATATCCATATCGATATCCATATCAAAATCGACATCAAAATCCAAATCGATATCCATATCTATATCCATATAGATATCCATATCGTTATCCATATCGAAATCCACATCTATATCCATATTGAAATCCTCATCGATATCCATATCGATATCCATATCGATATCCATATCGATATCCATATCGATATCCATATCAATATCCATATCGATATCCATATCGATATCCATATCTATATCCATATAGATATTCATGTAGTTATCCATATCGATATCCATATAGATATCCATATCGTTATCCATATCGAAATCCACATTCAAATCCCTATCGAAATCCTTATCGATATCCATATCCAAATCCATATCGATATCCATATCGATATCCATATCGATATCCATATCAAAATCGACATAAAAATCCAAATCGATATCCATATCTTTATCCATATAGATATCCATGTAGTTATACATATCGATATCCATATAGATATCCATATCAATATCCATATCGAAATCCACATTCAAATCCATATCGAAATCCTTATCCATATCGATATCCATATCGATATCCATATCGATATCCATATCGATATCCATATCGATATCCATATCGATATCCATATCGATATCCATATCGATATCCATATCGATATACATATCGATATCCATATCGATATCCGTATCGATATCCATATCGATATCAATATCGATATCCATATCGATGTCCATATCGATATCCATATCGATATCCATATCGATATCCATATCGATATCCATATCGATATCCATATCGATATCCATATCGATATCCATATCGATATCCATATCGATATCCATATCGATATCCATATCGATATCCATATCGATATCCATACCGATATCCATATCGAAATCCATATCGATATCCATATCGATTATACATATCGATATCCATATCGATATCAATATCGATTTCCATATCGTTATCCATATCGATATCCATATCGTTATCCATATCGACATCCAAATCCATATCGAAATCCTTATCGATATCCATATCGATATCCATATCGAAATCCATATCAAAATCCACTTCGAAATCCACATCGATATCCATATTGATATCCATATCGATATCCATATCGATATCCATATAGATATATATCGATATCCTTATCGGTATCCATATGGATATCCACATCGATTACTATATCGATTACCATAACGATAATGCTATCGATATACATAAGATTATCCAAATCGAAGTCCATAACATTATCCAAATTGGCATCCATATCGATATCCATATCGATAAACATAGCGATATCCATATCGATATCCATATCGATATCCATCTCCATATCCATATAGATATATATCTGGATATCCGTATCGATTACTTTATCGATATTCATATCTATATACATAACATTATACAAATCGATAATCATATCTATATCCCGATAGAT
>JAEIGI010000339.1:0-14454 GCA_018903615.1 Drosophila neocordata
ATGGATATCAATATCGATATCGATATCGATATCGATATGGATATCGTTGTGATATCGTTATATGGATATCGATATTGATATCGATATGGATATCGATATGGATATCGATATGGATATCGATATGGATATCGATATGGATATCGATATGGATATCGATATGGATATCGATATGGATATCGATATGGATATCGATATGGATATCGATATGGATATCGATATGGATATCGATATGGATATCGATATGGATATCGATATGGATATCGATATCGATATCGATATGGATATCGATATGGATATCGATATGGATATCGATATGGATATCGATATGGATATCGATATGGATATCGATATGGATATCGATATGGATATCGATATGGATATCGATATGGATATCGATATGGATATCGATAAGGATATCGATATGGATATCGATATAGATATCGATATGGATATCGATATGGATATCGATATTGATATCGATATGGATATCGATATGGATATCGATATGGATATCGATATGGATATCGATATTGATATCGATATGGATATCGATATGGATATCGATATGGATATCGATATGGATATCGATATTGATATCGATATGGATATCGATATGGATATCGATATGGATATCGATATGGATATCGATATGGATATCGATATGGATATCGATATGGATATCGATATGGATATCGATATGGATATCGATATGGATATCGATATGGATATCGATATGGATATCGATATGGATATCGATATGGATATCGATATGGATATCGATATGGATATCGATATGGATATCGATATGGATATCGATATGGATATCGATATGGATATCGATATGGATATCGATATGGATATCGATATGGATATCGATATGGATATCGATATCGATATGGATATCGATATCGATATGGATATCGATATGGATATCGATATGGATATCGATATGGATATCGATATGGATATCGATATGGATATCGATATGGATATCGATATGGATATCGATATGGATATCGATATGGATATCGATATGGATATCGATATGGATATCGATATGGATATCGATATGGATATCGATATGGATATCGATATGGATATCGATATGGATATCGATATGGATATCGATATGGATATCGATATGGATATCGATATGGATATCGATATGGATATCGATATGGATATCGATATGGATATCGATATGGATATCGATATGGATATCGATATGGATATCGATATGGATATCGATATGGATATCGATATGGATATCGATATGGATATCGATATGGATATCGATATGGATATCGATATAGATATCGATATGGATATCGATATGGATATCGATGTCGATATGGATATGGATATCGATATGGATATCGATATTGATATCGATATGGATATCGATATGGATATCGATATGGATATCGATATGGATATCGATATGGATATCGATATGGATATCGATATGGATATCGATATGGATATCGATATGGATATCGATTTGATATCGATATGGATATCGATGTCGATATGGATATGGATATCGATATTGATATCGTTATTGATATCGATATGGATATCGATATGGATATCGATATGGATATCGATATGGATATCGATATGGATATCGATATGGATATCGATATGGATATCGATATGGATATCGATATGGATATCGATATGGATATCGATATGGATATCGATATGGATTTTGATATGGATATCGATATGGATATCGATATGCATATCGATATGGACATCGATATGGACATCGATATGGATATCGATATGGATATCGATATGGATATCGATATGGATACCGATATGGATATCGATATGGATATCAATTTGGATATCGATTTGGATATCGATATGGATATCGATGTCGATATGGATATGGATATCGATATTGATATCGTTATTGATATCGATATCGATATGGATATCGATATGGATATCGATATGGATATCGATATGGATATCGATAGGGATATCGATATGGATATCGATATGGATATCGATATGGATATCGATATGGATATCGATATGGATATCGATATGGATATCGATATGGATATCGATATGGATATCGATATGGATATCGATATGGATATCGATATGGATATCGATATGGATATCGATATGGATATCGATATGGATATCGATATGGATATCGATATGGATGGATATCGATATGGATATCGATATGGATATCGATATCGATATGGATATCGATATGGATATCGATATGGATATCGATATGGATATCGATATGGATATCGATATGGATATCGATATGGATATCGATATGGATATCGATATGGAAGATATGGATATCGATATGGATCGATATGGATATCGATATGAACGATATGGATATCGATATGGATATCGATATGGATATCGATATGGATATCGATATGGATATCGATATGGATATCGATATGGATATCGATATGGATATCGATATGGATATCGATATGGATATCGATATGGATATATGGATATATCGATATGGATATCGATATGGATATCGATATGGATATCGATATGGATATCGATATCGATATGGATATCGATATATCGATATGGATATCGATATGGATATCGATATGGATATCGATATGGATATCGATATGGATATCGATATGGATATCGATATGGATATCGATATGGATATCGATATGGATATCGATGTCGATATGGATATCGATATCGATATGGATATCGATGTCGATATGGATATCGATGTCGATATGGATATCGATGTCGATATGGATATCGATATGGATATCGATATGGATATCGATTTGGATATCGATATGGATATCGATGTCGATATGGATATGGATATCGATATGGATATCGATGTCGATATGGATATCGATGTCGATATGGATATCGATGTCGATATGGATATCGATATGGATATCGATATGGATATCGATATGGATATCGATATGGATATCGATATGGATATCGATATGGATATCGATATGGATATCGATATAGATATCGATGGATATCGATATGGATATCGATATGGATATCGATATGGATATCGATGTCGATATCGATATGGATATCGATATGGATATCGATATTGATATCGATATGGATATCGATAGGATATCGATATGGATATCGATATGGATATCGATATGGATATCGATATGGATATATGGATATCGATATGGATATCGATATGGATATCGATATGGATATCGATATGGATATCGATATGGATATCGATATGGATATCGATATGGATATCGATATGGATATCGATATGGATATCGATATGGATATCGATATGGATATCGATATGGATATCGATATGGATATCGATATGGATATCGATATGGATATCGATATGGATATCGATATGGATATCGATATGGATATCGATATGGATATCGATATGGATATCGATATGGATATCGATATGGATATCGATATGGATATCGATATGGATATCGATATGGATATCGATATGGATATCGATATGGATATCGATATGGATATCGATATGGATATCGATATGGATATCGATATGGATATCGATATGGATATCGATATGGATATCGATATGGATATCGATATGGATATCGATATGGATATCGATATGGATATCGATATGGATATCGATATGGATATCGATATGGATATCGATATGGATATCGATATGGATATCGATATGGATATCGATATGGATATCGATATGGATATCGATATGGATATCGATATGGATATCGATATGGATATCGATATGGATATCGATATGGATATCGATTTGGATATCGATATGGATATCGATGTCGATATCGATATGGATATCGATATTGATATCGATATTGATATCGATATGGATATCGATATGGATATCGATATGGATATCGATATGGATATCGATATGGATATCGATATGGATATCGATATGGATATCGATATGGATATCGATATGGATATCGATATGGATATCGATATGGATATCGATATGGATATCGATATGGATATCGATATGGATATCGATATGGATATCGATATGGATGCCGATATGGATATCGATATGGATATCGATATGGATATCGATATGGATATCGATATCGAAATAGATATAGATATGGATATCGATATGAACATCGATATGGATATCGATATGGATATCGATATGGATATCGATATGGATATCGATATGGATATCGATATGGATATCGATATGGATATCGATATGGATATCGATATGGATATCGATATGGATATCGATATGGATATCGATATGGATATCGATATGGATATCGATATGGATATCGATATGGATATCGATATGGATATCGATATAGATATCGATATGGATATCGATATGGATATCGATATGGATATCGATATGGATATCGATATGGATATCGATATGGATGCCGATATGGATATCGATATGGATATCGATATGGATATCGATATCGAAATAGATATAGATATGGATATCGATATGAATATCGATATGGATATCGATATGGATATCGATGTCGATATGGATATCGATATCGATATGGATATCGATATGGATATCGATATGGATATCGATATGGATATCGATATGGATATCGATATGGATATCGATATGGATATCGATATTGATATCGATATGGATATCGATATGGATATCGATATGGATATCGATATGGATATCGATATGGATATCGATATGGATATCGATATGGATATCGATATGGATATCGATAGGGATATCGATATGGATATCGATATGGATATCGATATGGATATCGATATGGATATCGATATGGATATCGATATGGATATCGATATGGATATCGATATGGATATCGATATGGATATCGATATGGATATCGATATGGATATCGATATGGATATCGATATGGATATCGATATGGATATCGATATGGATATCGATATGGATATCGATATGGATATCGATATCGATATCGATATCGATATGGATATCGATATGGATATCGATATGGATATCGATATGGATATCGATATGGATATCGATATGGATATCGATATGGATATCGATATGGATATCGATATGGATATCGATATGGATATCGATATGGATATCGATATGGATATCGATATGGATATCGATATGGATATCGATATGGATATCGATATGGATATCGATATGGATATCGATATGGATATCGATATGGATATCGATATGGATATCGATATGGATATCGATATGGATATCGATATGGATATCGATATGGATATCGATATGGATATCGATATGGATATCGATATGGATATCGATATGGATATCGATATCGATATCGATATCGATATGGATATCGATATGGATATCGATATGGATATCGATATGGATATCGATATGGATATCGATATGGATATCGATATGGATATCGATATGGATATCGATATGGATATCGATATGGATATCGATATGGATATCGATATGGATATCGATATCGATATCGATATGGATATCGATATGGATATCGATATGGATATCGATATGGATATCGATATGGATATCGATATGGATATCGATATGGATATCGATATGGATATCGATATGGATATCGATATGGATATCGATATGGATATCGATATGGATATCGATATGGATATCGATATGGATATCGATATGGATATCGATATGGATATCGATATGGATATCGATATGGATATCGATATGGATATCGATATGGATATCGATATGGATATCGATATGGATATCGATATGGATATCGATATGGATATCGATATGGATATCGATATGGATATCGATATGGATATCGATATGGATATCGATATGGATATCGATATGGATATCGATATGGATATCGATATGGATATCGATATGGATATCGATATGGATATCGATATGGATATCGATATGGATATCGATATGGATATCGATATGGATATCGATATGGATATCGATATGGATATCGATATGGATATCGATATGGATATCGATATGGATATCGATATGGATATCGATATGGATATCGATATGGATATCGATATGGATATCGATATGGATATCGATATGGATATCGATATGGATATCGATATGGATATCGATATGGATATCGATATGGATATCGATATGGATATCGATATCGATATCGATATGGATATCGATATGGATATCGATATGGATATCGATATGGATATCGATATGGATATCGATATGGATATCGATATGGTGGATATATCGATATGGATATCGTATATGGATATCGATATGGATATCGATATGGATATCGATATGGATATCGATATGGATATCGATATGGATATCGATATGGATATGGATATCGATATGGATATCGATATGGATATCGATATGGATATCGATATGATATCGATATGGATATCGATATGGATATCGATATGGATATCGATATGGATATCGATATGGATATCGATATGGATATCGATATGGATATCGATATGGATATCGATATGGATATCGATGTCGATATGGATATCGATATGGATATCGATATGGATATCGATATGGATATCGATATGGATATCGATGTCGATATGGATATCGATGTCGATATGGATATCGATATGGATATCGATATGGATATCGATTTGGATATCGATATGGATATCGATGGCGATATGGATATGGATATCGATATTGATATCGATATGAATGTCGAAATCGATATGGATCTTGAAATGGATATCGATATGGATGCCGATATGGATATCGATATGGATATCGATATGGATATCGATATCGAAATAGATATAGATATGGATATAGATATGAACATCGATATGGATATCGATATGGATATCGATGTCGATATGGATATCGATGTCGATATGGATATCGATATGGATATCGATATGGATATCGATTTGGATATCGATATGGATATCGATGGCGATATGGATATGGATATCGATATTGATATCGATATGGATATCGATAGGGATATCGATGTGGATATCGATAGGGATATCGATATGGATATCGATATCGATATGGATATCGATATGGATATCGATATGGATATCGATATGGATATCGATATGGATATCGATATGGATATCGATATGGATATCGATATGGATATCGATATGGATATCGATATGGATATCGATATGGATATCGATATGGATATCGATATGGATATCGATATGGATATCGATATGGATATCGATATGGATATCGATATGGATATCGATATGGATATCGATATGGATATCGATATGGA
Source organism: Drosophila neocordata (assembly GCA_018903615.1). Taxonomy (NCBI): domain Eukaryota; kingdom Metazoa; phylum Arthropoda; class Insecta; order Diptera; family Drosophilidae; genus Drosophila; species Drosophila neocordata. The sequence goes on from JAEIGI010000339.1 coordinate 7,254, forward strand.
TATCGATATGGATATCGATATGGATATCGATATGGATATCGATATGGATATCGATATCGATATATGGATATCGATATGGATATCGATATGGATATCGATATGGATATCGATATGGATATCGATATGGATATCGATATGGATATCGATATGGATATCGATATGGATATCGATATGGATATCGATATGGATATCGATATGGATATCGATATGGATATCGATATGGATATCGATATGGATATCGATATGGATATCGATATGGATATCGATATCGATATCGATATCGATATCGATATCGATATCGATATCGATATCGATATCGATATCGATATGGATATCGATATGGATATCGATATGGATATCGATATCGGATATCGATATCGATATCGATATGGATATCGATATGGATATCGATATGGATATCGATATGGATATCGATATGGATATCGATATGGATATCGATATGGATATCGATATGGATATCGATATGGATATCGATATCGATATGGATATCGATATGGATATCGATATGGATATCGATATGGATATCGATATGGATATCGATATGGATATCGATATGGATATCGATATGGATATCGATATGGATATCGATATGGATATCGATATGGATATCGATATGGATATCGATATGGATATCGATATGGATATCGATATGGATATCGATATGGATATCGATATGGATATCGATATGGATATCGATATGGATATCGATATGGATATCGATATGGATATCGATATGGATATCGATATGGATATCGATATCGATATCGATATCGATATGGATATCGATATGGATATCGATATGGATATCGATATGGATATCGATATGGATATCGATATGGATATCGATATGGATATCGATATGGATATCGATATGGATATCGATATGGATATCGATATGGATATCGATATGGATATCGATATGGATATCGATATATCGATATGGATATCGATATGGATATCGATATGGATATCGATATGGATATCGATATGGATATCGATATGGATATCGATATCGATATCGATATCGATATCGATATGGATATCGATATCGATATCGATATGGATATCGATATATGGATATCGATATGGATATCGATATGGATATCGATATGGATATCGATATGGATATCGATATGGATATCGATATGGATATCGATATGGATATCGATATGGATATCGATATGGATATCGATATGGATATCGATATGGATATCGATATGGATATCGATATGGATATCGATATGGATATCGATATGGATATCGATATGGATATCGATATGGATATCGATATCGATATGGATATCGATATGGATATCGATATGGATATCGATATGGATATCGATATGGATATCGATATGGATATCGATATGGATATCGATATGGATATCGATATGGATATCGATATGGATATCGATATGGATATCGATATGGATATCGATATCGATATGGATATCGATATGGATATCGATATGGATATCGATATGGATATCGATATGGATATCGATATGGATATATGGATATCGATATGGATATCGATATGGATATCGATATGGATATCGATATGGATATCGATATGGATATCGATATGGATATCGATATGGATATCGATATGGATATCGATATGGATATCGATATGGATATCGATATGGATATCGATATCGATATCGATATCGATATGGATATCGATATGGATATCGATATGGATATCGATATGGATATCGATATGGATATCGATATGGATATCGATATGGATATCGATATGGATATCGATATGGATATCGATATCGATATCGATATGGATATCGATATCGATATGGATATCGATATGGATATCGATATGGATATCGATATGGATATCGATATGGATATCGATATGGATATCGATATGGATATCGATATAGATATCGATATGGATATCGATATGGATATCGATATGGATGCCGATATGGATATCGATATGGATATCGATATGGATATCGATATCGAAATAGATATAGATATGGATATCGATATGAACATCGATATGGATATCGATATGGATATCGATGTCGATATGGATATCGATATGGATATCGATATGGATATCGATATGGATATCGATATCGATATGGATATCGATATGGATATCGATATGGATATCGATGGCGATATGGATATGGATATCGATATCGATATCGATATGGATATCGATATGGATATCGATATGGATATCGATATCGATATCGATATGGATATCGATATCGATATGGATATCGATATGGATATCGATATGGATATCGATATGGATATCGATATGGATATCGATATGGATATCGATATGGATATCGATATGGATATCGATATGGATATCGATATGGATATCGATATGGATATCGATATGGATATCGATATGGATATCGATATGGATATCGATATGGATATCGATATCGATGGATATCGATATGGATATCGATATGGATATCGATATGGATATCGATATGGATATCGATATGGATATCGATATGGATATCGATATGGATATCGATATGGATATCGATATGGATATCGATATGGATATCGATATGGATATCGATATGGATATCGATATGGATATCGATATGGATATCGATATGATATCGATATGGATATCGATATGGATATCGATATGGATATCGATATCGATATATATCGATATGGATATCGATATGGATATCGATATGGATATCGATATGGATATCGATATGGATATCGATATCGATATCGATATCGATATCGATATCGATATCGATATCGATATATCGATATGGATATCGATATGGATATCGATATGGATATCGATATGGATATCGATATCGATATGGATATCGATATGGATATCGATATGGATATCGATATGGATATCGATATGGATATCGATATGGATATCGATATGGATATCGATATGGATATCGATATGGATATCGATATCGATATCGATATCGATATATGGATATCGATATCGATATCGATATCGATATGGATATCGATATGGATATCGATATGGATATCGATATGGATATCGATATGGATATCGATATGGATATCGATATGGATATCGATATCGATATCGATATGGATATCGATATGGATATCGATATGGATATCGATATGGATATCGATATGGATATCGATATGGATATCGATATGGATATCGATGGATGGATATCGATATGGATATCGATATGGATATCGATATGGATATCGATATGGATATCGATATGGATATCGATATCGATATGGATATCGATATGGATATCGATATGGATATCGATATGGATATCGATATGGATATCGATATGGATATCGATATGGATATCGATATCGATATGGATATCGATATGGATATCGATATGGATATCGATATGGATATCGATATCGATATCGATATCGATATCGATATCGATATCGATATCGATATGGATATCGATATGGATATCGATATGGATATCGATATGGATATCGATATGGATATCGATATGGATATCGATATGGATATCGATATGGATATCGATATGGATATCGATATGGATATCGATATGGATATCGATATGGATATCGATATGGATATCGATATGGATATCGAATGGATATCGATATGGATATCGATATGGATATCGATATGGATATCGATATGGATATCGATATCGATATCGATATCGATATGGATATCGATATCGATATGGATATCGATATCGATATCGATATCGATATCGATATGGATATCGATATGGATATCGATATGGATATCGATATGGATATCGATATCGATATCGATATGGATATCGATATGGATATCGATATGGATATCGATATGGATATCGATATGGATATCGATATGGATATCGATATGGATATCGATATGGATATCGATATGGATATCGATATGGATATCGATATGGATATCGATATCGATATCGATATGGATATCGATATGGATATCGATATCGATATCGATATGGATATCGATATGGATATCGATATGGATATCGATATGGATATGGATATCGATATGGATATCGATATGATATCGATATCGATATCGATATATCGATATGGATATCGATATGGATATCGATATGGATATCGATATGGATATCGATATGGATATCGATATCGATATCGATATGGATATCGATATGGATATCGATATGGATATCGATATGGATATCGATATGGATATCATCGATATCGATATGGATATCGATATGGATATCGATATGGATATCGATATGGATATCGATATGGATATCGATATGGATATCGATATGGATATCGATATGGATATCGATATCGATATCGATATGGATATCGATATGGATATCGATATGGATATCGATATGGATATCGATATGGATATCGATATGGATATCGATATGGATATCGATATGGATATCGATATGGATATCGATATGGATATCGATATCGATATCGATATCGATATCGATATCGATATCGATATGGATATCGATATGGATATCGATATGGATATCGATATGGATATCGATATGGATATCGATATCGATATGGATATCGATATGGATATCGATATCGATATCGATATCGATATGGATATCGATATGGATATCGATATGGATATCGATATGGGATATCGATATGGATATCGATATGGATATCGATATCGATATCGATATGGATATCGATATGGATATCGATATGGATATCGATATGGATATCGATATGGATATCGATATGGATATCGATATCGATATCGATATGGATATCGATCGATATCGATATAGCGATATCGATATCGATATGGATATCGATATGGATATCGATATGGATATCGATATTGATATCGATATGGATATCGATATGGATATCGATATCGATATTGATATGGATATCGATATGGATATCGATATGGATATCGATATGGATATCGATATGGATATCGATATGGATATCGATATGGATATCGATATGGATATCGATATGGATATCGATATCGATATCGATATCGATATCGATATCGATATGGATATCGATATGGATATCGATATGGATATCGATATGGACATCGATATGGATATCGATATGGATATCGATATGGATATCGATATGGATATCGATATGGACATCGATATGGATCGTTACGGATATCGATATGGATATCGATATGGATATCGATATGGATATCGATATGGATATCGATATGGATATCGATATGGGATATCGATATGGATATCGATGTTGAGATATCGATATGGATATCGCGATATGGATATGGATATCGATATGGATATCGATATGGATATCGATATGGATCCTAGATACGCGATATCGATATGGATATCGATATGGATATCGATATGGATATCGATATCGGATATCGATATATCAAGATATCGATATGGATATCCGATATGGATATCGATATGGATATCGATATGGATATCGATATGGATATCGATATGGATATCGATATCGATATCGATATGGAGGATATCGATATGGATATCGGATATGGATATCGGATATCGATATGGATATCGATATGGATATCGATATGGATATCGATATGGATATCGATATGGATATGGATATGGATATCGATATGGATATCGATAGTGGATATCGATATGGATATCGATATGGATACCGATATGGATATGGATATCGATATGGAAATCGATATGGATATCGATATTGATATCGATATGATATCGATATGGATATTGGATATGGATATCGATATGGGATATCGATATGGATATCGATATGGATATCGATATGATATCGATATGGATATCGATATTGATATCGATATGGATATCGATATGGGATATCGGTATTGATATCGATATGGATATCGATATGGATATCGATATGGATATCGATATGGATATCGATATGGATATCGATATCGATATCGATATGGATATCGATATGGATATCGATATGGATATCGATATCCATATCGATATCGATATCGGATATCGATATCACCGATATGCATATCGACGCTATCGATGTCGATATGGATATCGATATGGATATCGATATGGATATCGATATATTGATATCGCATATGGACTATCGATATGGACATCGATATGGATATCGATATGGATATCGTTATGATATCGATAAGTGGATATCGATATCGATATGGATCTCGATATGGATATCGATATGAATATCGATTTTGGATATCGATATGGATATCGATGTCGATATCGATATCGACATCGATATGGATATCGATGTCGATATCGATTTCGATATCGATATGGATATCGAGCGATATGGATATCGATATCGATATCGATATCCTTTTGAATGTCGATATCGATTTGGATCTTGATATGGATATCGATGTCGATACCGATATGCATATCGATAGCTGGATATCGTTATGGCTTCGATATCGATACGGATAGTCGATATGGATATCGATATGGACATCGATATGGATATCGATATGGATATCGATATCGATATCGGATATCGATGTCGATATGGATATCGATATGGATATCGACATGGATATCGATTTGGATATCGATATGGGATACCGATAGGCATATCGATATGGATATCGATATGGATATCGATACGGATAGTCGATATGGATATCGATGTGGATATCGATACGATAGCGATATCCATATCGATATCGATATGGATATCGATATGGATATCGATATGGATATCGATGTCTGATATCGATATCGATATCGATATGGATATCGATATGGATATCGATAAGGATATCGATTTGGATATCGATATGGATATCGATGCATGGATACCGATATCGATATCGATATCGATATGGATATCGATATCGATATGGATATCTTGATATGGATACCGATATGGATATCGATATGGATATCGATATGGATATCGATATGGGATATCGATATCGAAGCGATATCGATATAGATATCGATATGAATATCGATATGAATATCGATATCGATATGGATATCGATATCGATATCGATGTCGATATGGATATCGATGTCGATATGGATATCGATGTCGATATGGATATCGATGTCGATATGGATATTGGATATGGATATCGATATCGATCTTGATATCGATATGGATATCGATGTCGATATGGATATGGATAATGATATTGGCTATCGTTATTCATATCGATATGAATATCGAAATCGATATAGAT
>JAEIGI010000349.1:0-13468 GCA_018903615.1 Drosophila neocordata
ATATCGAAATCGATATGGATCTTGAAAGGGATATTGATATGAATATCGATATTGATATCGACATGGATATCGATATAGATATCGATATGGATATCGATAGGGATATCGATATAGATATCGATATGGATATCGATATAGATATCGATTTGGATATCGATATGGATATCGATATGGATATTTATATGGATATCGATATGGATATCGATATGGATATCGATATGGATATCGATGATATGATATCGTTATTGATATCGATATGGATATCGATATGTATATCGATATGGATATCGGTATGGATATCGATATGGATATGGATATCGATATGGATATCGATATCCATATCGATATTGATATCGATATGGATATCGATATGGATATCGATATCCATATCGATATTGATATCGATATGGATATCGATATGGATATCGATATAGATATCGATTTGGATATCGATATGGATATCGATATGGATATCAAAATAGATATCGATATGCATATGGATATCGATATGGATATCGATATGGATATCGGTATGGCTATCGATATGGATATCGATATGGATTTCGATATCGAAATAGATATCGATATGGATATGGATATCGATATGAATATCGATATGGATATCGATATGGATATCGATGTCGATATGGATATCGATGATATGATATCATATGGATATCGATATGGATATCGATATGGATATCAATTTGGATATCGATTTGGATATCGATATGGATATCGATGTCGATATGGATATGGATATCGATATTGATATCGTTATTGATATCGATATGGATATCGATAGGGATATCGATATGGATATCGATAGGGATATCGATATGGATGTCGATATGGATATCGATATGGATATCGATATGGATATCGATATGGATATCGATATGGATATCGATATGGATATCGATATGGATATCGATATGGATATCGATATGGATATCGATATGGATATCGATATGGATATCGATATGGATATCGATATGGATATCGATATGGATATCGATATGGATATCGATATGCATATAGATATGGATATCGATATGGATATCGATATGGATATCGATATGGATATCGATATGGATATCGATATGGATATCGATATGGATATCGATATGGATATCGATATGGATATCGATATGGATATCGATATGGCTATCGATATGGATATCGATATGGATATCGATATGGATATCGATATGGATATCGATATGGATATCGATATGGATATCGATATGGATATCGATATGGATATCGATATGGATATCGATATGGATATCGATATGGATATCGATAGGGATATCGATATGGATATCGATATGGATATCGATATGGATATCGATATGGATATCGATATCGATATGGATATCGATATGGATATCGATATGGATATCGATATGAATATCGAAATCGATATGGATCTTGAAATGGATATCGATATGAATATCGATATTGATATCGATATGGATATCGATATAGATATCGATTTGGATATCGATATGGATATCGATATGGATATCAATATGGATATCGATATGGATATCGATATGGATATCGATATGGATATCGATATGGATATCGATATGGATATCGATATAGATATCGATATTGATATCGATATGGATATCGATGATATGATATCGTTATTGATATCGATATGGATATCGATATGTATATCGATATGGATATCGGTATGGATATCGATATGGATATCGATATGGATATCGATATGGATATCGGTATGGATATCGATATGGATATCGATATGGATATCGATATGGATATCCATACCGATATCCATATCGATATACATATGGATATCGATATGGATATCGATATAGATATCGATATGGATATCGATATAGATATCGATTTGGATATCGATATGGATATCGATATGGATATCAATATGGATATCGATATGGATATCGATATGGATATCGATATGGATATCGATATGGATATCGATATGGATATCGATATAGATATCGATATTGATATCGATATGGATATCGATGATATGATATCGTTATTGATATCGATATGGATATCGATATGTATATCGATATGGATATCGGTATGGATATCGATATCCATATCGATATCAATAACGATATCATATCGATATCGATATCGATATCGATATCGATATCGATATCGATATCGATATCCATATCGATATCCATATCGATATCCATATCGATATCCATATCGATATCCATATCGATATCCATATCGATATCCATATCGATATCCATATCGATATCCATATCGATATCCATATCGATATCCATATCGATATCCATATCGATATCGATATCGATATCGATATCGATATCGCATGGATATCGATATCCATATCGATATCCATATCGATATCCATATCGATATCCATATCGATATCCATATCGATATATCCATATCGATATCAATAACGATATCATATCATCGATATCCATATCGATATCAATATCGATATCTATATCGATATCCATATCGATATCCATATCGATATCCATATCGATATCCATATCGATATCAATCATATCGATATCCATATCGATATCCATATCGATATCCATATCGATATCCATATCGATATCCATATCGATATCCATATCGATATCCATATCGATATCCATATCGATATCCATATCGATATCCATATCGATATCATATATCGATATCGATATCCATATCGATATCCATATCGATATCTATATCGATATCCATATCGATATCCATATCGATATCCATATCGATATCCATATCGATATCCATATCGATATCCATATCGATATCCATATCGATATCCATATCGATATCCATATCGATATCCATATCGATATCCATATCGATATCTATCGATATCATATATCGATATCCATATCGATATCCATTTCAAGATCCATATCGATTTCGATATTCATATCGATATCCATATCGATATCCATATCGATATCCATATCGATATCCATATCGATATCCATATCGATATCCATATCGATATCCATATCGATATCCATATCGATATCCCTATCGATATCCACATCGATATCCCTATCGATATCCATATCGATATCAATAACGATATCAATATCGATATCCATATCCATATCGACATCGATATCCATATCGATATCCAAATCGATATCCAAATTGATATCCATATCGATATCCATATCGATATCCATATAGACATCGATATCCATATCGACATCGATATCCATATCGACATCGATATCCATATCGACATCGATATCCATATCGACATCGATATCCATATCGATATCCATATCGATGTTCATATCGATATCCATATCCATATCGATATCTATTTCGATATCGAAATCCATATCGATATCCATATCGATAGCCATACCGATATCCATATCGATATCCATATCGATAGCCATATGCATATCGATATCTATTTCGATATCCATATCGATATCCATATCGATATCCATATCGATATCCATATCGATATCCATATCGATATCCATATCGATATCCATATCGATATCCATATCTATATGCATATTGGTATCCATATCGATATCCATATCGATATCTATATCGATATCCATATCGATATCCATATCGATATCCATATCGATATCCATATCGATATCCATATCGATATCCATATCGATATCCATATCGATATCCATATCGATATCCATATCGATATCCATACCGATATCCATATCGATATCCATATCGATATCTATATCGATATCCATATCGACATCCATAGCGATATCCTATCCATATCGATATCATATCGATATCCCTATCGATATCCATATCGATATCCATATCGATATCAATATCGATATCCATATCGATTCATATCGATATCCATATCGATATCCAAATCGATATCCAAATTGATATCCATATCGATATCCATATCGATATCCATATAGACATCGATATCCATATCGATCATCGATATCCATATCGATATCCATATCGATGTTCATATCGATATCCATATCCATATCGATATCTATTTCGATATCGAATCCAATCCATATCGATATCCATATCGATAGCCATACCGATATCCATATCGATATCCATATCGATATCTCATATCGATATCCATATGCATATCGATATCTATTTTGATATCCATATCGATATCCATATCGATATCCAAATCGATATCCATATCGATATCCATATCGATATCCATATCGATATCCATATCGATATCCATATCGATATCCATATCGATATCCATATCGATATCCATATCGATATCCATATCGATATCCATATCGATATCCATATCGATATCCATATCGATATCCATATCGATATCCATATCGATATCCATATCGATATCTATATCGATATCCATATTGATATCTATATCGATATCCCTATCGATATCCATATCGATATCTATATCGATATCCATATCGATATATCATATCGATATTCATATCGATATCCATTTCAAGATCCATATCGATTTCGATATTCATATCGATATCCATATCGATATCCATATCGATATCCATATCGATATCCCTATCGATATCCACATCGATATCCCTATCGATATCCATATCGATATCAATAACGATATCAATATCGATATCCATATCCATATCGACATCGATATCCATATCGATATCCAAATCGATATCCATATCGATATCCATATCGATATCCATATCGATATCCATATCGATATCCATATCGATGTTCATATCGATATCCATATCGATATCTATTTCGATATCGATATCCATATCGATATCCATATTGATATCCATATCGATATCCATATCGATATCCATATCGGTATCCATATCGATATCCATATCGATATCCATATCGATATCCATATCGATATCTATATCGATATCCATATCGATATCCATATCGATATCCATATCGATATCCATATCGATATCTATATCGATATCCATATCGATATCCTTATCGATATCCATATCGATATCCATATCGATATCCATATCGATATCCATATCGATATCCATATCGATATCCATATCGATATCTATATCGATATCCATATCGATATCCATATCGATATCCATATCGATATCCATATCGATATCCATATCGATATCCATATCGATATCCATATCGATATCCATATCGATATCCATATCGATATCCATATCGATATCCATATCGATATCCATATCGATATCCATATCGATATCCATATCGATATCCATATCGATATCCATATCGATATCCATATCGATATCCATATCGATATCCATATCGATATCCATATCGATATCCATATCGATATCCATATCGATATCCATATCGATATCCATATCGATATCCATATCGATATCCATATCGATATCCATATCGATATCCATATCGATATCCATATCGACATCGATATCCAATATGATATCCATATCGACATCGAAATCCATATCGATATTCATATCGATATCCATTTCGATATCCATATCGATATTCATATCGATATCCATATCGATATTCATATCGATATCTATTTCGATATCCATATCGATATCCATTTCTTTATCCATATCGATATACATATAGATATCCATATCGATATCCATATAAATATCCATATCCATATCGATATACATATCGATATCCATATCGATATCCATATCGATATCCATATCGATATCCATATCGATATCAATAACGATATCAATATCGATATCCATATCGGTATCCATATCGATATCCATATCGATATCCACATCGATATCCATATCGATATCCATATCGATATCCATATTGATATCCATATCGATATCCATATTGATATCCATATCGATATCATATCGATATAGACATCGATATCCACATCGATATCCATATCGATATCCATATCGATATCCATATTGATATCCATATCGATATCCATATCGATATCAATATCGATATCCATATCGATATCGATATCCATATCGATATCCATATCGATATCCATATCGATATCCATATCGATATCCATATAGACATCGATATCCATATCGATATCGATATCGACATCCATATCGACATCGATATCCATATCGATATCCAAATCGATATCCATATTGATATCCATATCGATATCCATATCGATATCGATATCCATATCGATATCCACATCGATATCCATATCGATATCGATATCGATATCCATCGATATCCATATCGATATCCATATCGATATCCATATCGATATCCATATCGATATCCATATCGATATCCATATCGATATCCATATCGATATCCATATCGATATCCATATCGATATCCATATGGATATCCATATCGATATCCATATCGATATCCATATCGATATCCATATCGATATCCATATCGATATCCATATCGATATCCATATCGATATCCATATCGATATCCATATCGATATCCATATCGATATCCATATCGATATCCATATCGATATCCATATCGATATCCATATCGATATCCATATCGATATCCATATCGATATCCATATCGATATCGATATCGATATCCATATCGATATCAATATCGATATCGATATCGATATCCATATCGATATCGATATCGATATCCATATCGATATCCATATTGATATCCATATCGATATCCATATCGATATCCATATGGATATCGATATCCATATCGATATCGATATCCATATCGATATCGATATCGATATCGATATCGATATCCATATCGATATCGATATCGATATCCATATCGATATCCGATATCGATATGGATATCGATATGGATATCGATATGGATATCGATATGGATATCGATATGGATATCGATATGGATATCGATATGGATATCGATATCGATATCGATATGGATATCGATATGGATATCGATATGGATATCGATATGGATATCGATATGGATATCGATATCGATATCGATATGGATATCGATATGGATATCGATATGGATATCGATATGGATATCGATATGGATATCGATATCGATATCGATATGGATATCGATATGGATATCGATATGGATATCGATATGGATATCGATATGGATATCGATATGGATATCGATATGGATATCGATATGGATATCGATATGGATATCGATATGGATATCGATATGGATATCGATATGGATATCGATATGGATATCGATATGGATATCGATATGGATATCGATATGGATATCGATATGGATATGGATATCGATATGGATATCGATATGGATATCGATATGGATATCGATATGGATATCGATATGGATATCGATATGGATATCGATATGGATATCGATATGGATATCGATATGGATATCGATATGGATATCGATATGGATATCGATATCGATATATGGATATCGATATGGATATCGATATGGATATCGATATCGATATGGATATCGATATCGATATGGATATCGATATGGATATCGATATGGATATCGATATGGATATCGATTTGGATATCGATATGGATATCGATGTCGATATGGATGTGGATATCGATATGGATGTGGATATCGATGTCTATATGGATATCGATATGGATATCGATATGGATATCAATTTGGATATCGATATGGATATCGATATGGATATCGATATTGATATCGATATGGATATCGATATGGATATCAATATGGATATCGATATGGATATCGATATGGATATCGATGTGGATATCGATGTCTATATGGATATCGATATGGATATCAATATGGATATCGATATGGATATCAATATGGATATCGATATGGATATCGATATGGATATCGATGTGGATATCGATATGGATATCGATATGGATACCGATATGGATATCGATATTGATATCTTTATTGATATCGATATGGATATCGATATGGATATCGATATGGATATCGATATGGATATCGATATGGATATCGATATGGATATCGATATGGATATCGATATGGATATCGATATGGATATCGATATTTATATGGATATCGATATGGATATCTATATGTATATCGATATGGATAAAGAAATGGATATCGATATGGATATCGAAATAGATATCGATATGAATATCGATATGGATATCGATATGAATATCGATATGGATATATCGATATATGGATATGATCGATATGGATATCGATATGGATATCGATATGGATATGGATATCGATATGGATATCGATATGGATATCGATATGGATATCGATATGGATATCGATATGGATATCGATATGGATATCGATATGGATATCGATATGGATATCGATATGGATATCGATATGGATATCGATATGGATATCGATATGGATATCGATATGGATATCGATATGGATATCGATATGGATATCGATATGGATATCGATATGGATATCGATATGGATATCGATATGGATATCGATATGGATATCGATATGGATATCGATATGGATATCGATATGGATATCGATATGGATATCGATATGGATATCGATATGGATATCGATATGGATATCGATATGGATATCGATATGGATATCGATATGGATATCGATATGGATATCGATATGGATATCGATATGGATATCGATATGGATATCGATATGGATATCGATATGGATATCGATATGGATATCGATATGGATATCGATATGGATATCGATATGGATATCGATATGGATATCGATATGGATATCGATATGGATATCGATATGGATATCGATATGGATATCGATATGGATATCGATATGGATATCGATATGGATATCAATATGGATATCGATATGGATATCGATATCGAAATAGATATCGATATGGATATCGATATGAATATCGATATGGATATCGATATGGATATCGATATGGATATCGATATGGATATCGATATGGATATCGATTTGGATATCGATATGGATATCGATGTCGATATGGATATGGATATCGATATTGATATCGTTATTGATATCGATATGGATATCGATAGGGATATCGATGTGGATATCGATAGGGATATCGATATGGATATCGATATGGATATCGATATGGATATCGATATGAATATCGAAATCGATATGGATCTTGAAATGGATATCGATATGAATATCGATATTGATATCGATATGGATATCGATATAGATATCGATATGGATATCGATAGGGATATCGATATAGATATCAATATGGATATCGATATAGATATCGATTTGGATATCGATATGGATATCGATATGGATATCGATGATATGATATCGATATGGATATCGATATGTATATCGATATGGATATCGATATGGATATCGATATAGATATCGATATGGATATCGATATGGATATCGATATGGATATCGATATGGATATCGATATAGATATCGATATGGATATCGATATGGATATCGATATGGATATCGATATGGATACCGATATGGATATCGATATGGATATCGATATGGATATCGATATCCATATCGATATCCATATCGATATCATATCGATATCGATATCGATATCGATATCGATTTCGATATCGATATCCATATCGATATCCATATTGATATCCATATCGATATCCATATCGATATCCATATCGGTATCCATATCGATATCCATATCGATATCCATATCGATATCCATATCGATATCTATATCGATATCCATATCGATATCCATATCGATATCCATATCGATATCCATATCGATATCTATATCGATATCCATATCGATATCCTTATCGATATCCATATCGATGTTCATATCGATATCCATATCCATATCGATATCCATATCGATAGCCATACCGATATCCATATCGATATCCATATCGATATCCATATGCATATCGATATCTATTTCGATATCCATATCGATATCCATATCGATATCCATATCGATATCCATATCGGTATCCATATCGATATCCATATCGATAACCATATCGATATCTATATCGATATCCATATCGATATCCATATCGATATCCATATCGATATCCATATCGATATCCATATCGATATCCATATCGATATCCATATCGATATCCATATCGATATCCATATCGATATCCATATCGATATCCCTATCGATATCCACATCGATATCCCTATCGATATCCATATCGATATCAATAACGATATCAATATCGATATCCATATCCATATCGACATCGATATCCATATCGATATCCAAATCGATGTTCATATCGATATCCATATCGATATCTATTTCGATATCGATATCCATATCGATATCCATATCGATATCCATATCGATATCCATATCGATATCGATATCCATATCGATATCCATATCGATATCCATATCGATATCCATATCGATATCCATATCGATATCCTATATCGATATCCATATCGATATCCATATCGATATCCATATCGATATCCATATCGATATCCATATCGATATCCATATCGATATCCATATCGATATCCATATCGATATCCATATCGGTATCCATATCGATATCCATATCGATATCCATATCGATATCCATATCGATATCCATATCGATATCCATATCGATATCCATATCGATATCCATATCGATATCCATATCGATATCCATATCGATATCCATATCGATATCCATATCGATATCCATATCGATATCCATATCGATATCCATATCGATATCCATATCGATATCCATATCGATATCCATATCGATATCCATATCGATATCCATATCGATATCCATATCGATATCCCTATCGATATCCACATCGATATCCCTATCGATATCCATATCGATATCAATAACGATATCAATATCGATATCCATATCCATATCGACATCGATATCCATATCGATATCCATACCGATATCCATATCGATATACATATCGATATCCATATCGATATCAATAACGATATCATATCATCGATATCCATATCGATATCCATATCGATATCCAAATCGATATCTATATCGATATCCATATCGATATCTATATCGATATCCCTATCGATATCCATATCGATATCTATATCGATATCCATATCGATATCAATATCGATATTCATATCGATATCCATTTCAAGATCCATATCGATTTCGATATTCATATCGATATCCATATCGATATCCATATCGATATCCATATCGATATCCATATCGATATCCCTATCGATATCCACATCGATATCCCTATCGATATCCATATCGATATCAATAACGATATCAATATCGATATCCATATCCATATCGACATCGATATCCATATCGATATCCAAATCGATATCCATATCGATATCCATATCGATATCCATATCGATATCCTAATCGATATCCATATCGATATCCATATCGATGTTCATATCGATATCCATATCGATATCTATTTCGATATCGATATCCATATCGATATCCATATCGATATCCATATCGATATCCATATCGATATCCATATCGGTATCCATATCGATATCCATATCGATATCCATATCGATATCCATATCGATATCCATATCGATATCCATATCGATATCCATATCGATATCCATATCGATATCCATATCGATATCCTATATCGATATCCATATCGATATCCATATCGATATCCATATCGATATCCATATCGATATCCATATCGATATCCATATCGATATCCATATCGATATCCATATCGATATCTATATCGATATCCATATCGATATCCATATCGATATCCATATCGATATCCATATCGATATCCATATCGATATCCATATCGATATCCATATCGATATCCATATCGATATCCATATCGATATCCATATCGATATCCATATCGATATCCATATCGATATCCATATCGATATCCATATCGATATCCATATCGATATCCATATCGATATCCATATCGATATCCATATCGATATCCATATCGATATCCATATCGACATCGATATCCATATTGATATCCATATCGACATCGAAATCCATATCGATATCCATATCGATATCCATATCGATATCCATATCGATATCCATATCGATATCCATATCGATATCCATATCGATATCCATATCGATATCCATATCGATATCCATATCGATATCCATATCGATATCCATATTGATATCCATATCGATATCCATATAGACATCGATATCCATATCGATATCCATATCGATATCCATATCGATATCCATATTGATATCCATATCGATATCCATATCGATATCCATATCGATATCAATATCGATATCCATATCGATATCCATATCGATATCCAAATTGATATCCATATCGATATCCATATCGATATCCATATAGACATCGATATCCACATCCATATCGATATCCACATCCATATCGACATCGATATCCATATCGATATCCAAATCGATATCCAAATTGATATCCATATCGATATCCATATCGATATCCATATAGACATCGATATCCATATCGATATCCATATCGATATCCATATCGATATCCATATCGATATCCATATCGATATCCATATCGATATCCATATCGATATCCATATCGATATCCATATCGATATCCATATCGATATCCATATCGATATCCATATCGATATCCATATCGATATCCATATCGATATCCATATCGATATCCATATCGATATCCATATCGATATCCATATCGATATCCATATCGATATCCATATCGATATCCATATCGATATCCATATCGATATCCATATCGATATCCATATCGATATCCATATCGATATCCATATCGATATCCATATCGATATCCATATCGATATCCATATCCATATCGACATCGATATCCATATCGATATCCATATCGATGTTCATATCGATATCCATATCCATATCGATATCTATTTCGATATCGAAATCCATATCGATATCCATATCGATAGCCATACCGATATCCATATCGATATCCATATCGATATCGATATCTATTTCGATATCGAAATCCATATCGATATCCATATCGATAGCCATACCGATATCCATATCGATATCCATATCGATATCCATATGCATATCGATATCTATTTCGATATCCATATCGATATCCATATCGATATCTATATCGATATCCATATCGATATCGATATCCATATCGATATCCATATCGATATCCATATCGATATCCATATCGATATCCATATCGATATCCATATCGATATCCATATCGATATCCATACCGATATCCATATCGATATCCATATCGATATCCATATCGATATCCATATCGATATCCATATCGATATCCATACCGATATCCATATCGATATCCATATCGATATCCATATCGATATCCATACCGATATCCATATCGATATCCATATCGATATCCATATCGATATCCATATCGATATCCATATCGATATCCATATCGATATCCATATCGATATCCATATCGATATCCATATCGATATCCATATCGATATCCATATCGATATCATATCATCGATATCCATATCGATATCCATATCGATATCCATATTGATATCCATATCGATATCCATATCGTATATCCAAATCGATATCTATATCGATAT
>JAEIGI010000124.1:0-90619 GCA_018903615.1 Drosophila neocordata
TGATATGGATACCGTATGGATATCGGTATGGATATCGATATGGATATCGCTATGGATATGGGTATGGATATCGATATGGATATCGATATAGATATCGATATGAATATCGATATGGATATCGATATGGATATCGATATGGATGTCGATATGGATATCGATATGGATGTCGATATGGATATCGATATGGATATCGATATGGATGTCGATATGGACATCGATATTAAAATCGATATGGAAATCGATATGGAAGTCGATATGGATATCGATATGGATATCGATATGGATATCGACATGGATGTCGATATGGATATCGATATGGAAATCGATATGGATATCGTTATGGATATCATCACGGTTAAAGAGTAGATCGATGGATATCGATAAGCATATCGATGTGCAAATCGATATATATATTAATATGGATTTTGAAAACAACATGTCGATATGAATATCAATACGGATATCATCACGGATATCGATAAGAATATCGATATGGATATCAATATGGATATCGATATGGATTGCATATCGATATGGATATTGAAATCAACATGGATATCGATGTGAGTATCAATATGGATATCATCTCAGATATCGAAAGATCGACATATATCGATTTAGACATCGATATGGATATTGAAATCAAAGTGGATATCGATATGATTATCAATATGGATATCATCACGGATAAATCCACCTATATCAATATGGATATCGATTTGGATATCGATATGGAAATTGATATGGACATCGATATGGATATTGGTATGGATATCGATATGGATATCGATCTGGATATTGATATGGATATCGAGCTGCATATCGATATGGTAACGATCGATAAATAACTGAGCAAAGCGAAATTCATAAGCTAGATTTAAAAGATGCATATTGGCAGATTCCAGGAATGGAATCGAAGAAAGGAATAGAAGACCACAAAGCACATTTGAAGAATTTTTTCCGCAGACAGAAGGCGGCGAATTTGAGATTAAATGCAGAGAAATGCCAATTCTTCCCAAAAGAGATCAAATTTCTGGGCCACCGAATAGCAGACCAAGACATCGGCACAGATGCAAAGTGGCCGCAAAAGCTAACTTAAAACCGCCAAAGAACACAAGAAAGTTACGCCAACACCTATGAGTGGCATATTGATACTAGCGGTTCGTGCCAGGTTTGCAACGCTAGTAAAACCGTTAAATTCCTTATTAAAAAAAAAAAACAAAGTGGGTATGGGAAGAAAAATACCAGGGTGCGTTTGACATAATGAAACAGAATTTGGTGGCAGATCCAGTACTGACATACCCAGACTTTACAAAAATGTTTGTACTGCAAACTGACGCGAGCAACTACGCATAGGGACAATTCTGACGCAAGATACAGAGGAAGGCGGAAGAGTCATTTCGTACGCCAGTATCCTGCGGAATAGAACTATTCTCTAACAGAAAAAGAATGTCTAGTAATAGTATCTGGTATCAGAAATTCAAGATATCATATCGAGGTCATTACTGATCACATGGCACTGAAATGGCTGAATAGCATTGAGAGTCTCACAGGCGGATTGCAAGGTGGGCGCTGGAATTACAGCAATACGACTTTAAAATAATATATCGCATTGCAGAATAATTGCAGCAAAAATGAACAGGAAGTTCAAAAGTGCGGGTGTATTTAAGATATTTCCAAAAGAGTGAAGGAAAATCCACAGAAATACACGGAATATTTGAAATACCGCATAGCGCAGGGCAAGAAGATGTTGGGTCGTGGAAGTAATATCAGAAAACCACGACTCTCCAACTGCAGGACATACAGGCAGTAGGAGAACAACTTTTTCTGGCCAGGTATGCAAAAAGATACACGTACATATCTGAGCCGCTGCGAAAACTGTAAGTTCACAATATTGGATCGCCAATAAAAAAATAGATGCCATTAATGGCCAGAACGCGGAAAAGGTGCAAACCAGGCCAAAAAAAAAGGGGGTCACAAAAATAAAAAAAAAAAAAACATAATATAGAACTCGTACACAAAAAAAAAAATGTATTCTTGAACGGAAAAACATAAAGATTTAAATACAAAAATATTATGAAAAATAAATGCAAAAGTCAAAGTAAAAGAATTTGGAAAAATATGAAAAAAGGGGAATAATGTATATAATTTTTTTTGGTCAAGTCAACATTTTTTTGCTTGGATTTTATTTTGTTTCCCAAAAGTCAAGAAAAGTATCCTGGGAACAAATTAAGGGTTTATATGGAATTCAATGTGGATATCGATATCGATATGGAAATAGCTGTGGAAATCGATATGGATATCGATATGGATATCGATATGGGTATAGATATGGATATCGACATGGATATCGATATGGATATCGATATGGACATCGATATATATATATCGACATGGATATCGATATGGCTTTAACAATTCGCTAGGAATATCTCCTTGTTTTTGGTAATTCGCTAGGAATAACTCCTAGTCTTTATCAATTCGTAAGGAATAACTCATAGTCTATCTACCTGCCACCAAACAAATCCATGCGTAAACCCTTAATTTGTTCCTAGGATACTTATGGGGTATCCTTTCTGATATGCTTTGGTACGCCTTGACTTCAATGCTTCAATTCTTAAACGGCTTACTTCACTTTGATACTTCGCTTGGTTACTTTACTCTGGTCCCAGCCATGCATATTTATAGGCATCTTGACACAAGGAGGACGCGTGGTGGGATACCGTACAACTGCCAATACTATTCCACGCGCCAATATTTTTTATATACCCTTTATTCTTTTTTTCTCGACTTTTGGGAAACAAAATAAGATCCAAGCAAAAAAAATGTTGACTTGACCAAAAATAATTAAATACATAATTCCCCTTTTTTCATATTTTTCCAAATTCTTTTACTTTGACTTTTGAATTTGTTATGTATGAATCTCAGAGACTATAAAAGCTAGAGCAACCAAATTTGGTGTCAGCATTTGTGTAGTGTCTACGCAGATCAAATTTGTTTCAAATTTTTGCCACGCCCACTTCCGCCCCTCAATTATTTTATATAAATTTTTTTTTTTTTTTTTAGTTTTGGCCTGGTTTGCATCTTTTCCGTGTTCTGGCCATTAATGGCATCTTTTTTTTTATTGGCGATCCAATATTGTGGCAGATCTTTTCCAACTTTCTGGCAGACCGTGAGTATCTTTTCATACAGTTTTCGCAGCGGCTCAGATATGTACGTGTATCTTTTTGCATACCTGGCCAGAAAAAGTTGTTCTCCTACTGCCTGTATGTCCTGCAGTTGGAGAGTCGTTGTTTTCTGATATTACTTCCACGACCCAACATCGTCTTGCCCTGCGCTATGCGGTATTTCAAATAATCCGTGTATTTCTGTGGATTTTCCTTCACTCTTTTGGTCATATCTTAAATACACCCGCAGTTTTGAGCTTCCTGTTCATTTTTGCTGCAATTATTCTGCAATGCATGAGCTACGACATTTAATTTTCCTTTGCGATATATTATTTTAAAGTCGTATTGCTGTAATTCCAGCGCCCATCTTGCAATCCGCCTGTGAGACTCTCAATGCTATTCAGCCATTTCAGTGCCATGTGATCAGTAATGACGATGATATCTTGAATTTCTGGTAGCAGATACTATTACTAGACATTCTTTTTCTGTTAGAGAATAGTTCTGTTCCGCAGGATACTGGCGTACGAAATGACTCTTCCGCCTTCCTCTGTATCTTGCGTCAGAATTGTCCCTATGCGTAGTTGCTCGCGTCAGTTTGCAGTACAAACATTTTTGTAAAGTCTGGGCATGCCAGTACTGGATCTGCCACCAAATTCTGTTTCATTATGTCAAACGCACCCTGGTATTTTTCTTCCCATACCCACTTTGTTTTTTTTTTTAATAAGGAATTTAACGGTTTTACTAGCGTTGCAAACCTGGCACGAACCGCTAGTATCAATATGCCACTCCTAGGTGTTGGCGTAACTTTCTTGTGTTCTTTGGCGGTTTTATGTTAGCTTTTGCGGACACTTTGCATCTGTGCCGATGTCTTGGTCTGCTATTCGGTGGCCCAGAAATTTGATTTCTTTTGGGAAGAATTGGCATTTCTCTGCATTTATTCTCAAATTCGCCCCCTTCTGTCTGCGGAAAAAATTCTTTAAATGTGCTTTGTGGTCTTCTATTCCTTTCTTCGATTCCATTCCTGGAATCTGCCAATATCCATCTTTTAAATCCAGCTTACGAATTTCGCTTTGCTCAGTTATTCATCGATCGTTAACATATCGATATCCATAGCGATATGCAGCTCGATATCCGTATCAATATCCAGATCGATATCCATATCGATATCCATACCAATATCCATATCGATATCCATATCAATTTCCATATCGATATCCAAATCGATATCCATATTGATATAGGTGGACTTATCCGTGATGATATCCATATTGTTAATCATATCGATATCCATTTTGACTTCAATATCCATATCGATGTCTAAATCGATATATGTCGATCTTTCGATATCTGAGATGATATATTGATATTCATATCGATATCCATGTTGATTTCAATATCCATATCGATATGCAATCCATATCGATATCCATATTGATATCCATATCGATATTCTTATCGATATCCGTGATGATATCCGTATTGATATTCATATCGACATGTTGTTTTCAATATCCATATTGATATATATATCGATTTGCACATCGATATCCTTATCGATATCCATCGATCTACTCTTTAACCGTGATGATATACATAACGATATCCATATCGATTTCCATATTGATATCCACATCGATATTCATATCGATATCCATTCCGATATCTATACCGATATCCATACCGATATCCATATCGATATCCATATCGATATCCATATCGATATCCATATCGATATCTATATTGATATCCATTTCGATGTTCATATCGATATCCATATCAATTTCCATGTCGATATCCATATCGATATCCATATCGATATCCATATCGATTCCATATCAACATCTATATCGAAATCCATTTTGAAATCCATATCGATATCCTTATCGATATTCATATCGATATCCTTATCGAAATCGCTAACGAAACCGTATCGATATCAGTGTCGTTATCCATATCGATGTCCTTATCGATATCTGTCGATCTATCGAAATGCGTGATGATATGCATTTTGATATTAATATCGAAATCAACATCGATAGCCATATCGAAATCCATATCGATATCCATATCGATATCCATATCGATATTCATATTGATATCCATACCGATATCCATATCGATATCCATATCGATATCCATATCGATATCTATATTGATATCCATTTCGATGTCCATATCGTTATCCATATCGATCGATTTTCATATCGATATCCATATCGATATCCATGTTGATATCTATATCGATATTCATATCGATATTCATATCGATATTCATTTCGATATCCACAACGATTTTTATATTGATATCCATATCGATATCCGTATCGATATCTTAATCGATATCCATATCAATATTCATATCAATATCCATATCGATATCAATATCGATATCCATATCGATATCCATATCGATATCCATATCGATATCCATATCGATATCCATATCGATATCCATATCGATATTCATATCGATATCCCACTCGATATCTCTAACAAAACCGTATCGATATTTGTCGATCTATCGAAATGCGTGATGATATGCATCTTGATATCCATATCGAAATCAACATCGATATCCATATCGCTATCCATGTCGATTTATATATCGATATCCATATCGATTTCCATATCGATATTCATATTCATATCCAAATAGATATCCTTATCGATATCTCTAACGATATCCATATCGATATCTGTATCAATATTCATATCGATATCCATATCGATATCCTTATCGATATCCTTATCGAAATTTGTCGTTCTTTCGAAATACGTGATGATATCCATATTGATATCCATATCGATATCCATATCGATATCCATATCGATATCCATATCGATATCCATATCGATATCCATATCGATATCCATATCGATATCCATATCGATATCCATATCGATATCCATATCGATATCCATATCGATATCCATATCGATATCCATATCGATATCCATATCGATATCCATATCGATATCCATATCGATATCCATATCGATATCCATATCGATATCCATATCGATATCCATATCGATATCTATATAGATATCCATATCGATATCCATATCGATATCCATATCGATATCCATATCGATATCCATATCGATATCTATATAGATATCCATATCGATATCCATATCGATATCTATATAGATATCCATATTGATATCCATATCTCGTAGCATGAACTGTGGCCTAGGATGCAGTTCTAATTTATGGCAGACCTATTTTATGGTTCTGAACTCGACTTGAAAATATTTAAGAACAGATTAGCGCAAAAGCTTAAATTCCATAATTCTCTTCAAATTCAATTTAATTCTATAACTCTCTTAATTCATCAAATAAAGTTTAAGAATATTGCACTTAGCAACAGCTAACTACAACTTTCGGCGCATGCGTCTCGCTTACACTTACAGCAGCATTAAAGCACATGTGCGCAAAATCATACGATTTAACCGTTAGTTTTGGAGCTTTAGCTTGCAAAAGTCATCTATAAATAAGAGAGTTAAGGAAAGTTTAGAAAGACAATTAGTTTGGCACAGAACTTTGAAAAATGAAGTCGACATAGATTTACATATTGTCGCAAGTGAAAATATAACATAACTCTTGAACATATAAAATTGATATTTTGTTGCTATAAAGCAACTATAAATTTATTAAAGTCAATTTGTGAAATAAACTCATTCAGTGCGAGAATTATTATAAGGTGATTTTTATTAGAACATAGAAGTGTATTTTGTATCTAATTAGGTTTTTTTTTTGTTTCCGCAGAAACTTTATTGCAAGCTTGGCGGCTGCGCCGCAGAAGCTTGGCAAATATAGAGGCCGTACAGTGGTCCGAGATATGCCAAAAAGTGCATTATAATTGAGACAGCAATAATCAGCTATAACAGAACTGTGCAAGATTTAAGAAGGATGAATTGTGAAATCTCCAGAAGTAAGGCTTAAAACTAATCGGAGAAGGCCTACATCTGAATATATATATATATATATCCAGTACCAGAAGAAGATAAATTTAATTTTCTGGCCGAATTTCAAATTGTGAGGCACAACTACCACCAATTCCACCTAAGTGAAGACCTTCGAATCATATTTCCTCTTTATCTTTTGGAAATTAAAATATAATAGTAAAACTATTATTATATAAATCTCCATTGGAAATTTTCTATATAACCTAATTGTGTGTCAATTCGGTTTGTAGCAGAAGAGTATTTAGTTATTTGATTAGTTAATAAGTAAAAAAAAAAGAAATGTAGCATAAGATCATGAATTTGAATTAATTTTAAGTATTTTTTTTCTCACTTAGGCAAGATTTTTATTAGCCGATTTTCTAATCATTCTTTCTTTATCTAGGCTAATGTTAACCTGATAATTTTACAGCACCTACGCAGTCGGCGGGCCCATCGATCCAGCGCAAGGAATCTGTCTGAGTAAGAGTATGATAACAAGTAGCCTTGTTGAAACAAATTTGGTTTATAAATTGTCTTAATTCCTCATATGGAGGTTAATTCATATTTTGTTATACCTTTGCAAAAAAGGTATATTAATTTTGGTCAGAAGTTTGCAACGCATAGAAGGAAGCATCTCCGACTATATAAAGTATAAATATTCTTGATCAGCACGATGAGCTGAGTTGATATAGCCATGTCCGTCTGTCCGTCTGTCTGTCTGTCTGTCTGTCTGTCTGTCCGTCTGTCTGGATCAACGCAATCTCCTCCGAGATCCTTAAAGCTACAGAGCTGAAATTTTGCACCTAGGCTTCTTTTTGCTGCAGGCATTGTATATCTCGAAATCATTCCGATCGGATGACTATATCATATAGCTCCCATAGGAACGATCGAACGTGAATATGCTTTAACCTCAATAACTTTGTTGTTTTCCAACGAAATATTACGAAAGCCGGTATTTCTTAGTTTTATATACTACTTAACATATTCACCAAGTTTTATCAAAATCGGTTGACTATATCATATAGCTCCCATAGGAACGATCGGTCTTGAATATGGATTTCGAGCAATAACTTGGTTGTTTTAAAAGCGATTATCACAAAATTTGGTGTTTATAAGTTTTATATACTTTCTAACATATTTGGAAAGTTTTATCAGAATCGGGGCACTACATCATATAGCTCCCATAGGAACGATCGGCCAAAAAATTGGTTTTAGATGAAAATCTTGGTTATTTTAACAGCGATTCACTCGAAATTTGGTATATGTAAGTTTGGTAGATATAAAAATGTGTCTGTTGAGTTTTAACAGAATCGGCCGACTATAGGAACCTATAGGAACAATAGGACCAAAAAAAAAAAAAATTTATTTTTACTCGTAAGTGTTTTTTCTTAGAGCCACGGGCATGATTAGTTTACATATATACTTTCTTATAATTCTGGTAATTTATATGTAATTGATAAGAACAGTTTGCAAAGGTATCCGAACTTTTTTTGTTGGTTGTTCAAATCTTGCGAAAATGAGGCAGTTATTAATTGAATTTATTTGTTCTTTGGAAGAATTGTTTTGGAATTTTAAAATTTAAATGATTGAATTAATTATGAATTGTGAATAAATTTAGAGAAATTGTCACCTACAATATGTTCATACCGCATCTTTTTTAGTTTTCTCGTAGACTTTTATTTTGGGGCAGTCGTCCAAAATGTATATAAACTGCCAAGGTAGGGAGGGTAAAGACAGGGAATGCGAATAACATCTCAGCATCTCCCACAAATATGGTCCGAGTCAAAGTCTTAATTTTTACAGGAGAAAAACTTTTATAAATCTTCAACCTTTTGTTTCCATATACATCATTAGCATATCCGATAGTGCGCTTCTTTTGTTTTCTTTCAAAATATGTATTAGAAGACTAGCTATCCTCTTCAGGAGCCGGATCATAAGTGCACGCCCACCTTCAGTCTCGAGTACCGTGTAAGATCCGCAAGTAGAAAGTATCTTACTACGTGCACACTACCAAATTGATATGAATAACGATATCGATATAGATATCCATATGAATATCGATATGGTTATAGAGATGGATATCGATATGGATATCGACATGGATATCGATATGGATATGGGGATGGATATCGGTATGAATATCGGTGTGGATATCGATATGGATATCGATATGGATATCGATATGGATATCGATATGGATATCGATATGGATATCGATATGGATATAGATATGGATATCGATGTGGATAACGATATGGATATCAATATGCAAATCATCACGTATTTCGATAGAACGACAAATATTGATAAGGATATCGATATGGATATCTATTTGGATATCAATATGGATATCGATATATAAATCGACATGGATAGCGATATGGATGTTGATATGGATTTCGATATGGATATCGATGTTGATTTCATCACGCATTTCAATGGATCGACAGATATCGATAGGGACATCGATATGGATAACGATACAGATATCGATACGGTTTCGTTAGAGATATCGATTAGGATATCGATATGAATATCGATTAGGATATCGATATGAATTCGATTAGGATATCGATATGAATATCGATTAGGATATCGATATAAATATCGATATGAATATCGATATGGATATCGATATGGATTTCAAAATGGATTTCGATATGGATATTGATATGGAGTCGATAAGTACATCGATATATATAACGAAATCGAAATGGATATTGATATGGATATTGATATGAATATCGATATGGATATCGATATGGATATGGATATCGATATGGAAATCGATATGGATATCGATATAAAAATCGATAAGGATATCGATATAAATATCGGTATGGATATCGGTATGGATATCAATATGGATATCGATATGGATATCGATATGGATATCGACATGGATATCGAAATGGATATCGATGTGGATTTCACAATGGATTTTGATATGGATATTGATAAGTATATCGATATATATAACGACATGGATATCGACATGGATATCGAAATGGTTATCGATATAGACATCGAAATGGATATCAATATAGATATCGATATGGATATCGATATGGATATCGATATGGATATCGATATGGATATCTATATAGATATCGAAATGGATATCGATATGGATATTGATATGAATATTGATATGGATATCGATATGGATATGGATATCGATATGGAAATCGATATGGATATCGATATAAAAATCGATATGGATATCGATATAAAAATCGATATGGATATCGATATAAATATCGAAATGGATGTCGGTATGGATATCAATATGGATATCGATATGGATATCGACATGAATATCGAAATGGATATCGATATGGATTTCACAATGGATTTCGATATGGATATTGATATGGAGTCGATAAGTATATCGATATATATAACGACATGGATATCGACATGGATATCGAAATGGTTATCGATATAGACATCGAAATGGATATCAATATAGATATCGATATGGATATCGATATGGATATCGATATGGATGTCGGTATGGATATCGATATGGATATCGGTATGGATATCGGTAAAGATATCGGTAAGGATATCGATATAAATATCGATATGGATATCGATGTGGATATCGATACGGATATAGATATGGATATCGATGTGAATAACGATATGGATATCAATATGCAAATCATCACGTATTTCGATAGAACGACAAATATCGATAAGGATATCCATATGGATATCTATTTGGATAGCAATATGGATATCGATATATAAATCGACATGGATAGCGATATGGAATAACAGGTGATTTTTATTAGAACATAGAAGTGTATTTTATATCTAATTAGTTTTTTTTTTTGTTTCGGCAGAAACTTTATTGCAAGCTTGGCGGCTGCGCCGCAGAAGCTTGGCAAATATAGAAGCCGTTCAGTGGTCCGAGATATGCCAAAAATTGCATTATAATTGAGACAGCAATAATCAGCTATAACAGAACTGTGCAAGATTTAAGAAGGATGAATTGTGAAATCTCCAGAAGTAAGGCTTAAAACTAATCGGAGAAGGCCTACATCTGAATATATATATATATATATCCAGTACCAGAAGAAGATAAATTTAATTTTTTGGCCGAATTTTAAACGTGAGGCACGACTACCACCAATTCCACCTAAGTGAAGACCTTCGAATCATATTTCCTCTTTATCTTTTGGAAATTAAAATATAATAGTAAAACTACTATTATATAAATCTCCATTGGAAATTTTCTATATAACCTAATTGTGTGTCAATTCGGTTTGTAGCAGAAGAGTATTTAGTTATTTGATTAGTTAATAAGTAAAAAAAAGAAATGTAGCATAAGATCATGAATTTGAATTAATTTTAAGTATAAGTTTTTTTTTTTTCTCACTTAGGCAAGATTTTTATTAGCCGATTTTCTAATCATTCTTTCTTTATCTAGACTAATGTTAACCTGATAATTTCACAGCACCTACGCAGTCGGCGGGCCCATCGATCCAGCGCAAGGAATCTGTCTGAGTAAGAGTATGATAACAAGTAGCCTTGTTGAAACAAATTTGGTTTATAAATTGTCTTAATTCCTCATATGGAGGTTAATTCATATTTTATTTTTTTTGTTGGATGTTCAAATTTTGCGAAAATGAGGCAGTTGTTAATTGAATTTATTTGTTCTTTGGAAGAATATTTTTGGAATTTTAAAATTTAAATGATTGAACTAATTATGAATTGTGAATAAATTTAGAGAAATTGTCACCTACAATATGTTCATACCGCATCTATTTTAGTTTTCTCGTAGACTTTTATTTTGGGGCAGTCGTCCAAAATGTATATAAACTGCCAAGGTAGGGAGGGTAAAGACAGGGAATGCGAATAACATCTCAGCATCTCCCACAAATATGGTCCGAGTCAAAGTCTAAATTTTTACAGGGGAAAAACTTTTATAAATCTCAACCTTTTGTTTCCATATACATCATTAGCATATCCGATAGGGCACTTCTTTTGTTTTCTTTCAAAATGTATATTAGCAGACTAGGCAAGAACCCCACCCTCATCCGTCGAGCTATCCTCTTCAGGAGCCGGATCATAAGTGCACGCCCACCTTCAGTCTCTAGTACCGTGTAACATCCGCAAGTAGAAAGTATCTTACTACGTGCACACTACAAAATTGATATGAATAACGATATGGATATAGATATCCATATGGATATCGATATGGTTATAGAGAAGCATATTGATAAGGATATCGATATGGATATCGATATGGATATCGATATGGATATCGACATGGATATCGATATGGAAATTGATATGGATATCGATATGGATATCGGTATGGATATCGATATGGATATCGTTATGGATATGGCGATGGATATCGGTATCAATATCGGTGTGGATATCGATATGGATATCGATATGGATATCGATATGGATATAGATATGGATATCGATGTGGATAACGATATGGATATCAATATGGAAATCATCACGTATTTCGATAGAACGACAAATATCGATAAGGATATCGATATGGATATCTATTTGGATATCAATATGGATATCGACATATAAATCGACATGGATAGCGATATGGATATTGATATGGATTTCGATATGGATATTGATATGGATTTCGATATGGATATCAAAATGCATATCATCACGCATTTCAATGGATCGACAGATATCGATAGGGACATCGATATGGATAACGATACAGATATCGATACGGTTTCGTTAGAGATATCGATTAGGATATCGATATGAATATCGATTAGGATATCGATATGAATATCGATTAGGATATCGATATGAATATCGATATGAATATCGATATGGATATCGATATGGATATCGATATGAATATCGATATGGATATCGATATGGATTTCAAAATGGATTTAGGTATGGATATTGATATGGAGTCGATAAGTATATCGATATATATAACGACATGGATATCGACATGGATATCGAAATAGTTATCGATATAGACATCGAAATGGATATCAATATAGATATCGATATGGATATCGATATGGATATCGATATGGATATCGATATGGATATCGATATGGATATCGGTATGGATATCGGTATGGATATCGGTAAAGATATCGGTAAGGATATCGATATAAAAATCGATATGGATATCGATGTGGATATCGATACGGATATAGATATGGATATCGATGTGGATAACGATATGGATATCAATATGCAAATCATCAAGTATTTCGATAGAACGACAAATATCGATAAGGATATCGATATGGATATCTATTTGGATATCAATATGGATATCGATATATAAATCGACATGGATAGCGATATGGATATTGATATGGATTTCGATATGGATATCGATGTTGATTTCGATATGGATATCAAAATGCATATCATCACGCATTTCAATGGATCGACAGATATCGATAGGGACATCGATATGGATAACGATACAGATATCGATACGGTTTCGTTAAAGATATCGATTAGGATATCGATATGAATACCGATTAGGATATCGATATGAATGTCGATATGAATATCGATTAGGATATTAATATGAATATCGATATGGATATCGATATGGATTTCAAAATGGATTTAGATATGGATATTGATATGGAGTCGATAAGTATATCGATATATATAACGACATGGATATCGACATGGATATCGAAATGGTTATCGATATAGACATCGAAATGGATATCAATATAGATATCGATATGGATATCGATACGGATATCGATATGGAAATCGATATGGATATCGATATGGATATCGGTATGGATATCGGTAAAGATATCGGTAAGGATATCGATATAAATAATCATATGGATATCGATGTGGATATCGACACGGATATAGATATGGATATCGATGTGGATAACGATATGGATATCAATATGCAAATCATCAAGTATTTCGATAGAACGACAAATATCGATAAGGATATCGATATGGATATCTATTTGGATATCAATATGGATATCGATATATAAATCGACATGGGTAGCGACATGGATATTGATATGGATTTCGATATGGATATCGATGTTGATTTCGATATGGATATCAAAATGCATATCATCACGCATTTCAATGGATCGACAGATATCGATAGGGACGTCGATATGGATAACGATACAGATAACGATACGGTTTCGTTAAAGATATCGATTAGGATATCGATATGAATATCGATTAGGATATCGATATGAATATCGATTAGGATATCGATATGAATATCGATTAGGATATCGATATGAATGTCGATATGAATATCGATTAGGATATCGATATGAATGTCGATATGAATATCGATATGAATATCGATATGGATTTCAAAATGGATTTCGATATGGATATTGATATGGAGTCGATAAGTATATCGATATATATAACGACATGGATATCGACATGGAAATCGATATGGCTATCGATGTAGACATCGAAATGGATATCAATATAGATATCGATATGGATATCGATATGGATATCGATATGGATATCGGTATGGATATCGGTATAGATATCGGTAAGGATATCGATGTAAGTATTTATATGGATATCGATGTGGATATCGATACGGATATAGATATGGATCGGTATAGATATCGGTAAGGATATCGATATAAATATTTATATGGATATCGATGTGAATATCGATACGGATATAGATATGGATATCGATGTGGATAATGATATAGATATCAATATGCAAATCATCACGTATTTCGATAGAACGACAAATATCGATAAGGATATCGATATGGATATCTATTTGGATATCAATATGGATATCGACATATAAATCGACATGGATAGCGATATGGATATCGATGTTGATTTCGATATGGATATCAAAATGCATATCATCACGCATTTCAATGGATCGACAAATATCGATAGGGACATCGATATGGATAACGATACAGATATCGATACGGTTTCGTTAGAGATATCGATTAGGATATCGATATGAATATCGATTAGGATATCGATATGAATATCGATTAGGATATCGATATGAATATCGATTAGGATATCGATATAAATATCGATATGAATATCGATATGGATATCGATATGGATTTCAAAATGGATTTAGATATGGATATTGATATGGAGTCGATAAGTATATCGATATATATAACGACATGGATATCGACATGGATATCGAAATGGTTATCGATATAGACATCGAAATGGATATCAATATAGAAATCGATATGGATATCGATACGGATATCGATATGGAAATCGATATGGATATCGTTATGGATATCGGTATGGATATCGGTAAAGATATCGGTAAGGTTATCGATATAAATATCGATATGGATATCGATGTGGATATCGATACGGATATAGATATGGATCGGTATAGATATCGGTAAGGATATCGATATAAATATTTATATGGATATCGATGTGGATATCGATACGGATATAGATATGGATATCGATGTGGATAACGATATAGATATCAATATGCAAATCATCACGTATTTCGATAGAACGACAAATATCGATAAGGATATCGATATGGATATCTATTTGGATATCAATATGGATATCGATATATAAATCGACATGGATAGCGATATGGATATTGATATGGATTTCGATATGGATATCGATGTCGATTTCGATATGGATATCAAAATGCATATCATCACGCATTTCAATGGATCGACAGATATCGATAGGGACATCGATATGGATAACGATACAGATATCGATACGGTTTCGTTAGAGATATCGATTAGGATATCGATATGAATATCGATTAGGATATCGATATGAATATCGATATGAATATCGATATGAATATCGATATGGATATCGATATGGATTTCAAAATGGATTTAGATATGGATATTGATATGGAGTCGATAAGTATATCGATATATATAACGACATGGATATCGACATGGATATCGAAATGGTTATCGATATAGACATCGAAATGGATATCAATATAGATATCGATATGGATATCGATATGGATATCGATATGGATATCGATATGGATATCGATACGGATATCGGTATGGATATCGGTAAAGATACCGTTAAGGATATCGATATAAATATCGATATGGATATCGATGTGGATATCGATACGGATATAGATATGGATATCGATGTGGATAACGATATGGATATCAATATGGATATCGATATATAAATCGACATGAATAGCGATATGGATATTGATATATCGATGTCGATTTCGATATGGATATCAAAATGCATATCATCACGCATTTCAATGGATCGACAGATATCGATAGGGACATCGATATGGATAACGATACAGATATCGATACGGTTTCGTTAGAGATATCGATTAGGATATCGATATGAATATCGATTAGGATATCGATATGAATGTCGATATGAATATCGATTAGGATATCGATATGGATATCGGTATGGATATCGGTATAGATATCGGTAAGGATATCCATATAAATATTTATATGGATATCGATGTGGATATCGCTACGGATATAGATATGGATATCGATGTGGATAACGATATAGATATCAATATGCAAATCATCACGTATTTCGATAGAACGACAAATATCGATAAGGATATCGATATGGATATCTATTTGGATATCAATATGGATATCGATATATAAATCGACATGGATAGCGATATGGATATTGATATGGATTTCGATATGGATATCGATGTTGATTTCGATATGGATATCAAAATGCATATCATCACGCATTTCAATGGATCGACAGATATCGATAGGGACATCGATATGGATAACGATACAGATATCGATACGGTTTCGTTAGAGATATCGATTAGGATATCGATATGAATATCGATTAGGATATCGATATGAATATCGATATAAAAATCGATATGGATATCGATATGAATATCGATGTGGATATCGGTATAGATATCAATTTGGATATCGATATGGATATCAACATGGATATCGAAATGGATATCGGGAATGGATATCGATATAAATATCGATATGGATATCGATATGGATATCGATATGGATAACGATATGGATATCAATATGAATATTAATACAGATATCGATATGGATATCGTTAGAGATATCGATAAGGATATCGATACGGATATCTATGTGGACATCGATATGAATGTCGATATGGAAGTTGATATGGATATCATGATTTCATATCATCACGCATTTCGATAAATGGACAGATATCGATAAGGACATCGATGTAATAAACGATTCAGATATCGATTTGGATATCGATATGAATATCGACATGTATACCGATATGTATATCGATAAGGATATCGCTTTGGATATCAATATTAATATCGATATGGATATCGATATGGATATCGACATGGATATCGTTATGGATATCGTTATGGATATCGATATGGATATCGATATGGATATCTATATAGATATCGAAATGGATATCGATATGGATATTGATATGAATATCGATATGGATATCGATATGGATATGGATATCGATATAGAAATCGATATGGATATCGATATAAAAATCGATATGGATATCGATATAAATATCGATATGGATATCGGTATGGAAATCGATATGGATATCGATATGGAAATCGATATGGATATCGATATAAAAATCGATATGGATATCGATATAAATATCGATATGGATATCGGTATTTATATGAATATGGATATCGATATGGATATCGACATGGATATCGAAATGGATATCGATATGGATTTCACAATGGATTTCGATATGGATATTGATATGGAGTCGATAAGTATATCGATATATATAACGACATGGATATCGACATGGATATCGAAATGGTTATCGATATAGACATCGAAATGGATATCAATATAGATATCGATATGGATATCGATATGGATATCGATATGGATATCGGTATGGAATCGGTAAAGATATCGGTAAGGATATCGATATAAATATCGATATGGATATCGATGTGGATATCGATACGGATATAGATATGGATATCGATGTGGATAACGATATGGATATCAATATCCAAATCATCACGTATTTCGATAGAACTACAAATATCGATAAGGATATCGATATGGATATCTATTTAGATAGCAATATGGATATCGATATATAAATCGACATGGATAGCGATATGGAATAACAGGTGATTTTTATTAGAACATAGAAGTGTATTTTATATCTAATTAGTTTTTTTTTTTGTTTCGGCAGATACTTTATTGCAAGCTTGGCGGCTGCGCCGCAGAAGCTTGGCAAATATGGAGGCCGTACAGTGGTCCGAGATATGCCAAAAATTGCATTATAATTGAGACAGCAATAAACAGCTATAACAGAACTGTGCAAGATTTAAGAAGGATGAATTGTGAAATCTCCAGAAGTAAGGCTTAAAACTAATCGGAGAAGGCCTACATCTGAATATATATATATGTGAGATGGAGTGGCGTAAGTTGCAACGTTGTGGCAACTCCCGGAAGCAGATATTAATTGCAATGTGGTGGCAACAACAAAAGCAGAAGAGACAGAACTTAACGTAGTTCAAGCGAGGAAAGTCGACAATAAGCAGCAGTATAAGAAGTTTAAGCAGCATCAGCAGTATCATCAGCAGCATCAGCAGTATCATAAGCAGCAGCAGCCGGAAGTACATTGAAGCAGATCATACACTAATTGTTAATTGCCCAAACACCCATCCACATTATAATATTATCATAAACAAACATTAATAAAGATATATAAATATCTCACATTTGGGGGCTCAACCGATCGTGGATTGCCAGGGCGAAGTTACATGAGTGCGAAATCAAAAAAGCAGACAAAAGCAAGAGCGATTCCTAATTGCGCAATAAGTCGCACCAAGCCGTCAGCCGTCAGAAAGAGACAGCTAGTTTTTTTCATTTGAAAAATCTAACTGCACAATAAGTTGCAACAAGCCGTCAGCCGCCAGAAAGAGACAACTAGTTTTTTCACCGGAGAAATTTTATTTCGCAAGATTTCGCAATATTGCGTCAGCCAAAGAAACTTCGAGAAGACCAAGCAAGCTTCCAATACGAGTATTGCGGAACAGAGTAATCATGCCGAAGGAACAAGATCTACCAGGCTCAAAGATGGACCTGAGTGAAATGCCTAGTGGATCAACAGCCGCCGAAGACCATCGCAGAGAAGCAGAGGAAGTTGCCAGGAATTCAACAGTGATGACAGGAACTAATGAGATGCTGCACGAAATAGTTCAACTCCTATCATTAAAAATCCATGCTGATGAAATTGACAAAAAGAATGATTCAAAGCTCGTGGTAGAAAATTTCACCAAAATAATTCCGGAGTTCAGTGGAAAAGACATGTCAGTGCAACAGTGGTTTCATAATTTTGAACTAAATGCTGAAGCATACGGATTGAACGAGAAACAAAAATATGTTCAGGCTCGAGCAAAAATGACCCGTACTGCAGCCCTATTTCTGGAGTCCACCGTAGTGTATGAGTATGCCCAGCTGCGCGAACAACTTCTGGAGGAGTTTGATTGTGAACACCTTTGTAGTGCCGAGATTCACAACCAATTGTCGCATCGTACGAAGTCTGATGAAGAAAGTTTCCATGAGTATTTGCTACACATGAAACGTATTGCTGCCCGTGGAATAATTGATGTGGAATCAGTTATTCAGTACATTGTTAAGGGATTAAATATGAGAAGTGATTATAAGTATACGTTGTATGGCTGCAGCTCATATAAAGAACTGAAGGAAAAATATGAAATTTATGACAGAATGATCCGTGCAAATGGAAAGTCGCAGTTCGAAAAGAAAGTCCCACCGCTAGGCACACCGAAGTCAAAATATCCCAGAGACGAGAAAAAGCAACATTGCTTTAAGTGCGGATCAATGAAGCATCTTCGCAAAGATTGTCAAGCCGAATTGAAGTGCTTTCGCTGCAACCAGACTGGACATATGTCTACTAATTGTCCAAGCACTTCCACTGTTAACATCGCATATGAAGAAAAGCGGCTCAAATGCCTCAAGATTAAGGACATCGAAGTCAAGGGTCTTATTGATACTGGTGCGGATGTCTCGCTGCTCAGAAAGTCAACTTTTGGCTGTTTACGAGGAGTCCAGATGCAAGCCAGCTCGTCATGTTTAAAAGGACTGGGAAACAACACCACACGACCTGTTGGACAGATCGAGGTAGAAGTGGAGATTGATGGTATTTTTCTGATGCATAAGTTCCTGATTCTAAACGACCACACCATCGGATGTGAATTACTGCTGGGCCATGATTTTATTTCCAAGTTTCAAATGACGTCAACACCCGAAGGATATCACTTTGCTGTTCAGTCCGGAGAGGAAATTGAGGACACAAAATAGATAAGTATTTACAATGTGGTAGAAACAAATGCTGATCCAGATGTTCCTTCACAGTACAAACAAGCCGTTCAGTCGATGATCAAGAATTTTTCTGGAAAAGAGCAAACCGCAGATTGTCCAATAACTTTAAGGATAGTACCCGATGAAAATATAATGCCATTTAGACATTCCCCCAGCCGGATTGCGATCACCGAAGCGGATGTAGTCAAGCAGCAGATTGAGGAATGGCTCAGTGCTGATATAATAAGACGCTCAACATCTAACTTCGTCAGTCGTATTGTGATCGTCAAAAAGAAGGATGGTAGCAACAGAGTCTGTGTTGACTATCGGCAATTAAATAAGATGGTCTTAAAGGATTGCTTTCCTGTACCAATTGTCGAAGACGTTTTGGAGAAATTAGGCAATGCAAAAATTTTCTCAGTCATGGACTTGGAAAATGGGTTCTTTCACGTTCCAGTAGAAGAAAGCAGCAAGAAATACACCGCATTTATAACAAATGAGGGCCTATTCGAGTTTAATAGAGCTCCTTTTGGCTTTTGTAATTCGCCAGCCGTCTTTACACGTTTTGTAAATCATGTATTTCAAAACCTCATAAATGAAAATGTACTTGATTTGTACATGGACGATATCATAATACACGCTGATACAGCCAACGAATGCCTTACAAAAGTGCAGAAAGTTTTGAACGTAGCTGCTGAATACGGGCTGAAGATCAAATGGAAGAAGTGCCGATTTTTACAGACAGCGATAACATTTTTGGGTCATCAGACTGCGGAAGGAAGCATCAAACCAGGATTGGATAAAACCAAAGCTATAAACAAGTTTACGATGCCTCAAAATATTAAGGCTGTTCAGTCCTTTTTGGGACTAACTGGATTCTTTAGAAGATTCATAAAGAACTACTCATTGACTGCTAAGCCATTAACAAATCTGTTACGGAAGGACGTTAAATTCAAAATGGGATTAGAGGAACAACAAACAGTCGCTGCCCTGAAGGAAGCACTAGTTAATGAACCGGTTTTAAAACTATATCGTCGAAATGCGAAAACGGAAATTCATACAGACGCATCGAAGGATGGATTTGCAGCAAACTTATTACAGTGGCAAGAAGGTCAATTGCATCCCATTCTGTTCTGGAGCAAGAAAACGTCGCAATCTGAAGAAAGACTGCACAGCTATGTGCTAGAGGCTAAAGCTATTTTTCTCGCCTGTAAGAAATTCCGGCGGTACATTCTCGGAATTCCTTTCAAGCTAGTTACGGATCGCGCCGCGTTTAAGCAAACGTTAAATAAAAAAGACGTCCCTCGAGAAGTAGCTCAGTGGGTTCTGTACCTACAGGACTATGATTTCGAAGTCGAACACAGACAAGGAACAAGGCTTAAACATGTGGATTGCCTTAGCCGATACCCAATTGAAGTTATGCTGGTATCCTCTGTGGTCACTGCGAAAATTCAAAAAGCTCAGCAGCAGGATATGATGATCAGAGCAGTTGCCGAAATTCTTAAAAGTAAACCGTATGACAATTTTAAACTCAAAGGAGGTCTTGTCTACAAAGTGGTGCAAGGAACAGATTTGCTGGCAGTACCTAAATCTTTGGAAAAGGAGATAATAACCGAGGCGCATAACGAAGGGCATTTTGCGGCAGAAAAAACTATGCATGCGATTAAACAAAACTATTGGATCCCACATCTGGAGGGTAAAGTGATGCAGATTATAGCCAACTGTATCAAATGCATTATCTACAACAAAAAGCTTGGTAAAAAAGAAGGATTTCTTCATCAGATCGAAAAGGGTTTTGACCCGCTGCACACCTTACATGTCGACCATTTGGGACCGATGGATGTCACCACAAAAATGTATAAGTACATTTTCGTTATGATTGATGGCTTCAGTAAATTTGTTTGGATGTATCCCACTAAAACTACAAATGCCGAAGAAGTCTTAAGGAAGCTGAAAGAGTGGTCGGACATTTTTGGAAATCCAGCTCGCATAATAAGTGATCGTGGATCGGCGTTCACCTCAAGCAGCTTTGAAGAATATGTAATCCAAAACAATGTCGAACATGTGTGGAGCACCACTGGAGTGCCAAGAGGAAACGGACAAGTCGAACGTGTTAATCGATCGATATTGAAGATCATTTCTAAATTATCATCCGAAGAACCCGAGAAATGGTATAAGTTTGTTCCTAAGGTTCAGAAGGCTATTAACTCTACCGTCCATAAATCGACAAAGCGATCTCCATTTGAGCTAATGATTGGCGTTAAGATGCGATGCAGACCTGATAGTAATATTGTGCAACTACTTGAACACGAATTACTTGATAATTTTGATGAACAGAGACAAAAGATGCGGCAGGAAGTAAATGAAAATATTCAGCAGGCTCAAGACAGCTACAAAAAGCAGTTCGATAAAAACCGAAAGAGCGAATTCGGATATAAAGTTGGAGATCTAGTGGCCATACGTAGAACCCAATTTGTGGCAGGAAAAAAGTTGGCAAGCGAGTTCCTAGGCCCTTACGAAGTAGTCAAGGTAAAACGAGCAGGGCGCTTTGAAGTACGGAAAGCAGCAGATGTTGAGGGACCAAACTACACAGCTACAAGCAACGACAATATGAAGCTTTGGAGTTACTCGGAAGAGAACGAGGATGCATGGTCATCAGAGGCCGATGACTAATCAGGATGACCGAATGTGAGATGGAGTGGGGTAAGTTGCAACGTTGTGGCAACTCCCGGAAGCAGATATTAATTGCAATGTGGTGGCAACACCAAAAGCAGAAGAGACAGAACTTAACGCAGTTCAAGCGAGGAAAGTCGACAATAAGCAGCAGTATAAGAAGTTTAAGCAGCATCAGCAGTATCATCAGCAGCATCAGCAGTATCATAAGCAGCAGCAGCCGGAAGTACATTGAAGCAGATCATACACTAATTGTTAATTGCCCAAACACCCATCCACATTATAATATTATCATAAACAAACATTAATAAAGATATATAAATATCTCACATATATATATATCCAGTACCAGAAGAAGATAAATTTAATTTTCTGGCCGAATTTTAAATTGTGAGGCACAACTACCACCAATTCCACCTAAGTGAAGACCTTCAAATCATATTTCCTCTTTATCTTTTGGAAATTAAAATATAATAGTAAAACTATTATTATATAAATCTCCATTGGAAATTTTCTATATAACCTAATTGTGTGTCAATTCGGTTTGTAGCAGAAGAGTATTTAGTTATTTGATTAGTTAATAAGTAAAAAAAAAAGAAATGTAGCATAAGATCATGAATTTGAATTAATTTTAAGTATAAGTTTTTTTTTTTCTCACTTAGGCAAGATTTTTATTAGCCGATTTTCTAATCATTCTTTCTTTATCTAGGCTAATGTTAACCTGATAATTTCACAGCACCTACGCAGTCGGCGGGCCCATCGATCCAGCGCAAGGAATCTGTCTGAGTAAGA
Source organism: Drosophila neocordata (assembly GCA_018903615.1). NCBI lineage: Eukaryota > Metazoa > Arthropoda > Insecta > Diptera > Drosophilidae > Drosophila > Drosophila neocordata. Next base: position 23,951 of record JAEIGI010000124.1, read on the forward strand.
GTATGATAACAAGTAGCCTTGTTGAAACAAATTTGGTTTATAAATTGTCTTAATTCCTCATATGGAGGTTAATTCATATTTTATTTTTTTTGTTGGATGTTCAAATTTTGCGAAAATGAGGCAGTTATTAATCGAATTTATTTGTTCTTTGGAAGAATTGTTTTGGAATTTTAAAATTTAAATGATTGAATTAATTATGAATTGTGAATAAATTTAGAGAAATTGTCACCTACAATATGTTCATACCGCATCTATTTTAGTTTTCTCGTAGACTTTTATTTTGGGGCAGTCGTCCAAAATGTATATAAACTGCCAAGGTAGGGAGGGTAAAGACAGGGAATGCGAATAACATCTCAGCATCTCCCCCAAATATGGTCCGAGTCAAAGTCTTAATTTTTACAGGGGAAAAACTTTTATAAATCTTCAACCTTTTGTTTCCATATACATCATTAGCATATCCGATAGTGCACTTCTTTTGTTTTCTTTCAAAATGTATATTAGAAGACTAGGCAAGAACCCCACCCTCATCCGTCGAGCTATCCTCTTCAGGAGCCGGATCATAAGTGCACGCCCGCCTTCAGTCTCTAGTACCGTGTAACATCCGCAAGTAGAAAGTATCTTACTACGTGCACACCACAAAATTGATATGAATAACGATATCGATATAGATATCCATATGGATATCGATATGGTTATAGAGAAGGATATCGATAAGGATATCGATATGGAAATTGATATGGATATCGATATGGATATCGGTATGGATATCGATATGGATATCGTTATGGATATGGGGATGGATATCGGTATGAATATCGGTGTGGATATCGATATGGATATCGATATGGATATCGATATGGATATAGATATGGAAATTGATATGGATATCGATATGGATATCGGTATGGATATCGATATGGATATCGATATGGATATGGGGATGGATATCGGTATGAATATCGGTGTGGATATCGATATGGATATCGACATATAAATCGACATGGATAGCGATATGGATATTGATATGGATTTCGATATGGATATCGATGTTGATTTCGATATGGATATCAAAATGCATATCATCACGCATTTCAATGGATCGACAGATATCGATAGGGACATCGATTTGGATAACGATACAGATATCGATACGGTTTCGTTAGAGATATCGATTGGGATATCGATATGAATATCGATTAGGATATCGATATAATTGTCGATATGAATATCGATTAGGATATCGATATGAATATCGATATGAATATCGATATGGATATCGATATGGATTTCAAAATGGATTTAGATATGGATATTGATATGGAGTCGATAAGTATATCGATATATATAACGACATGGATATCGACATGGATATCGAAATGGTTATCGATATAGACATCGAAATGGATATCAATATAGATTTCGATATGGATATCGATATGGATATCGATATGGATATCGAAATGGATATCGATATATATATCGATATGGATGTCGGTATGGATATCGATATGGATATCGATATGGATATCGATGTGGATATCGATATGGATATCGATATGGATATCGATATGGATATCGATGTGGATATCGATATGGATATCGATATGGATATCGATATGGATATCGATATGGATATCGGATTGGATATCGATATGGATATCGATATGGATATCGATATGGATATCTATATCGATATCGAAATGGATATCGATATCGATATTGATATGGATATTGATATGAATATCGATATAGATATCGATATGGATATCGATATGGATACCGACATGGATATCGATATGAATATCGATATGGATATCTATATAGATATCGATATGGATATCGATATGGATACCGATATGGATATCGATATGGATATCGATTTGGATATTGATATGGATATCGATGTGGATATCGACATGGATATCAATGTGGATATCAATATGGATATCTATATAGATATCGATATGGATATCGATATGGATATCGATATGGATGTCGGTATGGATATCGATATGGATGTCGGTATGGATATCGATATGGATATCGATATGGATATCGATGTGGATATCGATATGGATATCGATATGGATATCGATATGGATATCGATGTGGATATCGATATGGATATCGATATGGATATCGATATGGATATCGATATGGATATCGGATTGGATATCGATATGGATATCGATATGGATATCGATATGGATATCTATATCGATATCGAAATGGATATCGATATCGATATTGATATGGATATTGATATGAATATCGATATAGATATCGATATGGATATCGATATGGATACCGACATGGATATCGATATGAATATCGATATGGATATCTATATAGATATCGATATGGATATCGATATGGATACCGATATGGATATCGATATGGATATCGATTTGGATATTGATATGGATATCGATGTGGATATCGACATGGATATCAATGTGGATATCAATATGGATATCTATATAGATATCGATATGGATATCGATATGGATATCTATATATATATCGATATGGATATCTGTATAGATATCGATATGGATATCGATATGGATATCAATATGGATAGCGATATGGATATCGACATGGATATCGAAATGGATATCGACATGGATATCGATATGGATATCGATATGCATATCGACATGGATATCGATATGGATATCGATATGGATATCGATATGGATATAGATATGGATATCGATGTGGATAACGATATGGATATCAATATGCAAATCATCACGTATTTCGATAGAACTACAAATATCGATAAGGATATCGATATGGATATCTATTTGGATATCAATATGGAAATGGATATGGATGGATATGGATATCGACATGGATATCGATATGGAAATTGATATGGATATCGATATGGATATCGGTATGGATATCGATATGGATATCGTTATGGATATGGGGATGGATATCGGTATGAATATCGGTGTGGATATCGATATGGATATCGATATGGATATCGATATGGATATAGATATGGATATCGATGTGTATAACGATATGGATATCAATATGCAAATCATCACGTATTTCGATAGAACGACAAATATCGATAAGGATATCGATATGGATATCTATTTGGATATCAATATGGATATCGACATATAAATCGACATGGATAGCGATATGGATATTGATATGGATTTCGATATGGATATCGATGTTGATTTCGATATGGATATCAAAATGCATATCATCACGCATTTCAATGGATCGACAGATATCGATAGGGACATCGATTTGGATAACGATACAGATATCGATACGGTTTCTTTAGAGATATCGATTGGGATATCGATATGAATATCGATTAGGATATCGATATGAATGTCGATATGAATATCGATTAGGATATCGATATGAATATCGATTAGGATATCGATATGAATATCGATTAGGATATCGATATGAATATCGATATGAATATCGATATGGATATCGATATGGATTTCAAAATGGATTTAGATATGGATATTGATATGGAGTCGATAAGTATATCGATATATATAACGACATGGATATCGACATGGATATCGAAATGGTTATCGATATAGACATCGAAATGGATATCAATATAGATTTCGATATGGATATCGATATGGATATCGATATGGATATCGAAATGGATATCGATATATATATCGATATGGATGTCGGTATGGATATCGATATGGATATCGATATGGATATCGATGTGGATATCGATATGGATATCGATATGGATATCGATATGGATATCGATGTGGATATCGATATGGATATCGATATGGATATCGATATGGATATCGATATGGATATCGGTTTGGATATCGATATGGATATCGATATGGATATCTATATCGATATCGAAATGGATATCGATATCGATATTGATATGGATATTGATATGAATATCGATATAGATATCGATATGGATATCGATATGGATACCGACATGGATATCGATATGAATATCGATATGGATATCTATATAGATATCGATATGGATATCGATATGGATACCGATATGGATATCGATATGGATATCGATTTGGATATTGATATGGATATCGATGTGGATATCGACATGGATATCGATGTGGATATCAATATGGATATCTATATAGATATCGATATGGATATCGATATGGATATCTATATATATATCGATATGAATATCGATATGGATATCGATATGGATTTCAAAATGGATTTAGATATGGATATTGATATGGAGTCGATAAGTATATCGATATATATAACGACATGGATATCGACATGGATATCGAAATGGTTATCGATATAGACATCGAAATGGATATCAATATAGATTTCGATATGGATATCGATATGGATATCGATATGGATATCGAAATGGATATCGATATATATATCGATATGGATGTCGGTATGGATATCGATATGGATATCGATATGGATATCGATGTGGATATCGATATGGATATCGATATGGATATCGATATGGATATCGATGTGGATATCGATATGGATATCGATATGGATATCGATATGGATATCGATATGGATATCGGATTGGATATCGATATGGATATCGATATGGATATCGATATGGATATCTATATCGATATCGAAATGGATATCGATATCGATATTGATATGGATATTGATATGAATATCGATATAGATATCGATATGGATATCGATATGGATACCGACATGGATATCGATATGAATATCGATATGGATATCTATATAGATATCGATATGGATATCGATATGGATACCGATATGGATATCGATATGGATATCGATTTGGATATTGATATGGATATCGATGTGGATATCGACATGGATATCAATGTGGATATCAATATGGATATCTATATAGATATCGATATGGATATCGATATGGATATCGATATGGATGTCGGTATGGATATCGATATGGATGTCGGTATGGATATCGATATGGATATCGATATGGATATCGATGTGGATATCGATATGGATATCGATATGGATATCGATATGGATATCGATGTGGATATCGATATGGATATCGATATGGATATCGATATGGATATCGATATGGATATCGGATTGGATATCGATATGGATATCGATATGGATATCGATATGGATATCTATATCGATATCGAAATGGATATCGATATCGATATTGATATGGATATTGATATGAATATCGATATAGATATCGATATGGATATCGATATGGATACCGACATGGATATCGATATGAATATCGATATGGATATCTATATAGATATCGATATGGATATCGATATGGATACCGATATGGATATCGATATGGATATCGATTTGGATATTGATATGGATATCGATGTGGATATCGACATGGATATCAATGTGGATATCAATATGGATATCTATATAGATATCGATATGGATATCGATATGGATATCTATATATATATCGATATGGATATCTGTATAGATATCGATATGGATATCGATATGGATATCAATATGGATAGCGATATGGATATCGACATGGATATCGAAATGGATATCGACATGGATATCGATATGGATATCGATATGCATATCGACATGGATATCGATATGGATATCGATATGGATATCGATATGGATATAGATATGGATATCGATGTGGATAACGATATGGATATCAATATGCAAATCATCACGTATTTCGATAGAACTACAAATATCGATAAGGATATCGATATGGATATCTATTTGGATATCAATATGGAAATGGATATGGATGGATATGGATATCGACATGGATATCGATATGGAAATTGATATGGATATCGATATGGATATCGGTATGGATATCGATATGGATATCGTTATGGATATGGGGATGGATATCGGTATGAATATCGGTGTGGATATCGATATGGATATCGATATGGATATCGATATGGATATAGATATGGATATCGATGTGTATAACGATATGGATATCAATATGCAAATCATCACGTATTTCGATAGAACGACAAATATCGATAAGGATATCGATATGGATATCTATTTGGATATCAATATGGATATCGACATATAAATCGACATGGATAGCGATATGGATATTGATATGGATTTCGATATGGATATCGATGTTGATTTCGATATGGATATCAAAATGCATATCATCACGCATTTCAATGGATCGACAGATATCGATAGGGACATCGATTTGGATAACGATACAGATATCGATACGGTTTCTTTAGAGATATCGATTGGGATATCGATATGAATATCGATTAGGATATCGATATGAATGTCGATATGAATATCGATTAGGATATCGATATGAATATCGATTAGGATATCGATATGAATATCGATTAGGATATCGATATGAATATCGATATGAATATCGATATGGATATCGATATGGATTTCAAAATGGATTTAGATATGGATATTGATATGGAGTCGATAAGTATATCGATATATATAACGACATGGATATCGACATGGATATCGAAATGGTTATCGATATAGACATCGAAATGGATATCAATATAGATTTCGATATGGATATCGATATGGATATCGATATGGATATCGAAATGGATATCGATATATATATCGATATGGATGTCGGTATGGATATCGATATGGATATCGATATGGATATCGATGTGGATATCGATATGGATATCGATATGGATATCGATATGGATATCGATGTGGATATCGATATGGATATCGATATGGATATCGATATGGATATCGATATGGATATCGGTTTGGATATCGATATGGATATCGATATGGATATCTATATCGATATCGAAATGGATATCGATATCGATATTGATATGGATATTGATATGAATATCGATATAGATATCGATATGGATATCGATATGGATACCGACATGGATATCGATATGAATATCGATATGGATATCTATATAGATATCGATATGGATATCGATATGGATACCGATATGGATATCGATATGGATATCGATTTGGATATTGATATGGATATCGATGTGGATATCGACATGGATATCGATGTGGATATCAATATGGATATCTATATAGATATCGATATGGATATCGATATGGATATCTATATATATATCGATATGGATATCTATATAGATATCGATATGGATATCGATATGGATATCAATATGGATAGCGATATGAATATCGACATGGATATCGAAATGGATATCGACATGGATATCGATATGGATATCGATATGCATATCGACATGGATATCGATATGGATATCGATATGGATATCGATATGGATATAGATATGGATATCGATGTGGATAACGAAATGGATATCAATATGCAAATCATCACGTATTTCGATAGAACTACAAATATCGATAAGGATATCGATATGGATATCTATTTGGATATCAATATGGAAATGGATATGGATGGATATGGATATCGACATGAATATCGATATGGAAATTGATATGGATATCGATATGGATATCGGTATGGATATCGATATGGATATCGTTATGGATATGGGGATGGATATCGGTATGAATATCGGTGTGGATATCGATATGGATATCGATATGGATATCGATATGGATATAGATATGGATATCGATGTGTATAACGATATGGATATCAATATGCAAATCATCACGTATTTCGATAGAACGACAAATATCGATAAGGATATCGATATGGATATCTATTTGGATATCAATATGGATATCGACATATAAATCGACATGGATAGCGATATGGATATTGATATGGATTTCGATATGGATATCGATGTTGATTTCGATATGGATATCAAAATGCATATCATCACGCATTTCAATGGATCGACAGATATCGATAGGGACATCGATTTGGATAACGATACAGATATCGATACGGTTTCGTTAGAGATATCGATTGGGATATCGATATGAATATCGATTAGGATATCGATATGAATGTCGATATGAATATCGATTAGGATATCGATGTGAATATCGATATGAATATCGATATGGATATCGATATGGATTTCAAAATGGATTTAGATATGGATATTGATATGGAGTCGAAAAGTATATCGATATATATAACGACATGGATATCGACATGGATATCGAAATGGTTATCGATATAGACATCGAAATGGATATCAATATAGATTTCGATATGGATATCGATATGGATATCGATATGGATATCGAAATGGATATCGATATATATATCGATATGGATGTCGGTATGGATATCGATATGGATATCGATATGGATATCGATGTGGATATCGATATGGATATCGATATGGATATCGATATGGATATCGATGTCGATATCGATATGGATATCGATATGGATATCGATATGGATATCGATATGGATATCGGTTTGGATATCGATATGGATATCGATATGGATATCTATATCGATATCGAAATGGATATCGATATCGATATTGATATGGATATTGATATGAATATCGATATAGATATCGATATGGATATCGATATGGATACCGACATGGATATCGATATGAATATCGATATGGATATCTATATAGATATCTATATGGATATCGATATGGATACCGATATGGATATCGATATGGATACCGATATGGATATCGATATGGATATCGATTTGGATATTGATATGGATATCGATATGGATATCGACATGGATATCGATGTGGATATCAATATGGATATCTATATAGATATCGATATGGATATCTATATAGATATCGATATGGATATCGATATGGATATCAATATGGATAGCGATATGGATATCGACATGGATATCGAAATGGATATCGACATGGATATCGATATGGATATCGATATGCATATCGACATGGATATCGATATGGATATCGATATGGATATCGATATGGATATAGATATGGATATCGATGTGGATAACGATATGGATATCAATATGCAAATCATCACGTATTTCGATAGAACTACAAATATCGATAAGGATATCGATATGGATATCTATTTGGATATCAATATGGATATCGATTTATAAATCGACATGGATAGCGATATGGATATTGATATGGATATCGATATGGATATCGATATGGAAATCGATATGGATATCGATATAAAAATCGATATGGATATCGATATAAATATCGATATGAATATCGGTATGGACATCAATATGGATATCGATATGGATATCGACATGGATATCGACATGGATATCGACATGGATATCGAAATGGATATCGATATGGATATCGATATGGATATCGTTATGAAAATTAATATGGATATCGATATGGATATCGTTATGGATATGGGTATGGATATCGGTATGGATATCGGTATGGATATCGATATGGACATCGATATGGATATCGATATGGATATCGATATGGATATTGATATGGATATTGATATGGATATCGATATGGATATGGATATCGATATGGATATCGATATGGATATCGATATGGATATCGATATGGATATCGATATGGATATCGATATGGATATCGATATGGATATCGATATGGATATTGATATGGATATTGATATGGATATCGATATGGATATGGATATCGATATGGATATCGATATGGATATCGATATGGATATGGGTATGGATATCGGTATGGATATCGGTATGGATATCGATATGGACATCGATATGGATATCGATATGGATATCGATATGGATATCGATATGGATATCGATATGGATATCGATATGGATATCGATATGGATATCGACATGGATATCTATATAAGTATCGATATGGATATCTACATAGATATCGATATGGATATCGATATAAATATCGATATGGATATCGATATAAATATCGATATGGATATCGATATGGATATCAATATGGATAGCGATATGGATATCGACATGGATATCGAAATGAATATCGACATGGATATCGATATGGATATCGATATGGATATCGTTATGGATATGGCTATGGATATCGGTATCGATATCGATATGGACATCGATATTGATATCGATATATATATCGATATGGATATCGATATAGATATCGATATGAATATCGATATGGATATCGATATGGATATCGATATGGATATCGATGTGGATATCGATATGGATATCGATATGGATATCGATATGGATATCGATGTGGATATCGATATGGATATCGATATGGATATCGATATGGATATCGATATGGATATCGTTATGGATATCGATATGGATATCGATATGGATATCGATATGGATATCGTTATGGATATCGATATGGATATCGATATGGATATCTATATCGATATCGAAATGGATATCGATATGGATATTGATATGGATATTGATATGAATATCGATATAGACATCGAAATGGATATCGATATGGATACCGTCATGGATATCGATATGGATATCGATATGGATATCTATATAGATATCGATATGGATATCGATATGGATACCGAAATGGATATCGATATGGATATCGGTTTGGATATTGATATGGATATCGATATGGATATCGACATGGATATCGATATGGATATCAATATGGATATCTATATAGATATCGATATGGATATCGATATAGATATCTATATAGATATCGATATGGATATCTATATAGATATGGATATGGATATCGATATAGATATCGATATGGATATTGATATGGATATCGATATGGATATTGATATGGATATCGATATGGATATCGATATGGATATCAATATGGATATCGATATGGATATCGATATGGATATCGACATGGATATCGTTATGGATATCGATATGGATATCGATATGGATATCGACATGGTTATCGTTATGGATATCGATATGGATATCGATATGGATAACTATATCGATATCGAAATGAATATCGATATGGATATTGATATGGATATCAATATGGATATCTATATAGATATCGATATGGATATCTATATGGATATCGATATGGATATCGATATGGATATCGATATGGATATTGATATGGATATCGATATGGATATGGATATCGATATGGATATCGATATGGATATCGATATGGATATCGATATCGATATGGATATGAATATGGATATCTATATAGATATCGATATGGATATCGATATGGATATCTATATAGATATCGATATGGATATCGATATGGATATGGATATCGATATGGATATTGATATGGAAATTAATATGGATATCGATATGGATATCGTTATGGATATGGGTATGGATATCGGTATGGATATCGATATGGACATCGATATGGATATCGATATATATATCGATATGGATATCAGAATAGATATCGATATGAATATCGATATGGATATCGATATGGATATCGATATGGATATCGATATGGATATCGATATGGTTATCGAAATGTATATCGATATATATATCGATATGGATATCGGTATGGATATCGATATGGATATCGATATGGATTTCGATATGGATATCGATATGGATATCGATATGGATATCGATATGGATATCGAAATGGATATCGATATGGATATCGACATGGATATCGTTATGGATATCGATATGGATATCTATATCGATATCGAAATGGATATCGATATGGATATTGATATGGATATTGATATGAATATCGATATAGATATCGATATGGATATCGATATGGATATCGATATGGATATCGATATGGATATCGACATAGATATCGATATGGATATCAATATGAATATCTATATAGATATCGATATGGATATCGATATGGGTATCTATATAGATATCGATATGGATATTTATATAGATATCGAAATGGATATCGATATGGATATCGATATGGATATCGATATGGATATCGATATGGATATCGATATGGATATCTATATCGATATCGAAATGAATATCGATATGGATATTGATATGGATATCAATATGGATATCTGTATAGATATCGATATGGATATCTATATGGATATCGATATGGATATCGATATGGATATCGATATGGATATTGATATGGATATCGATATGGATATGGATATCGATATGGATATCGATATGGATATCGATATGGATATCGATATGGATATCAATATGGATATCTATATAGATATCGATATGAAAATTAATATGGATATCGATATGGATATCGTTATGGATATGGGTATGGATATAGATATGGACATCGATATGGATATCGATATGGATATCGATATGGATATTGATAGGGATATCGATATGGATATCGATATGGATATCGATATGGATATCGATATGAATATCGATATGGATATCGATATGGATATCGATATGGATATCAATATGGATATCGATATGGATATCGATATGGATATCGATATGGATATCGATATGGATATCGATATGGATATCGATATGAAAATTAATATGGATATCGATATGGATATCGTTATGGATATGGGTATGGATATCGGTATGGATATCGGTATGGATATCGATATGGACATCGATATGGATATCCATATGGATATCGATATGGATATCGATATGGATATCGATATGGATATCGATATGGATATCGATATGGATATCGACATGGATATCGAAATGGATATCGATATGGATATCGATATGGAAATCGATATGGATATCGATATAAAAATCGATATGGATATCGATATAAATATCGATATGGATATCGGTATGGATATCAATATGGTTGTCGATATGGATATCGACATGTATATCGAAATGGATATCGATATGGACATCGATATGGATATCGATATGGATATCGATATGGATAACGATATGGATATCAATATGAATATTAATACAGATATCGATATGGATATCGTTAGAGATATCGATATGGATATCGTTAGAGATATCGATAAGGTTATCGATACGGATATCTATATGGACATCGATATGAATGTCGATATGGAAATTGATATGGATATCAATATTTCATATCATCACTCATTTCGATAAATGGAAAGATATCGATAAGGACATCGATGTAATAAACGATTCAGATATCGATTTGGATATCAATATGAATATCGACATGTATACCGATATGTATATCGATAAGGATATCGCTTTGGATTTCAATATTATTATCGATATGGATATCGATATGGATATCGACACGGATATCGTTATGGATATCGATATGGATATCGATATGGATATCTATATAGATATCGAAATGAATATCGATAAGGATATTGATATGAATATCGATATCGATATAGATATCGATATGGATATCGATATGGATATCGATATGGATATCGATATGGATATCGACATGGATATCGATATGGATATCGATATGGATATCTTGATGGATATCTATATGGATATCTGTATATATATCGAAATGTATATCGATATGGATATTGATATGGATATTGATATGAATATCGATATGGATATCGATATGGATATCGATATGGATATCTAAATGGATATCGATATGGATATCGATATGGATATCGATATGGAAATTAATATGGATATCGATATGGATATCGTTATGGATATGGGTATGGATATCGGTATGGATATCGATATGGACATCGATATGGATATCGATATGAATATCGATAAGGATATCGATATGGATATGGATATCGATATGGATATCGAAATGGATATCGATATGGATATCGATATGGATATTGATATGGATATCGATATGGATATCGACATGGATATCGATATGGATATAAATATGGATATCTATATAAGTATCGATATGGATATCTACATAGATATCGATATCTACATAGATATCGATATCGATATAAATATCGATATGGATATCGATATGGATATCAATATGGATAGCGATATGGATATCGACATGGATATCGAAATGAATATCGACATGGATATCGATATGGATATCGATATGGATATCGATATGGATATCGTTATGGATATGGCTATGGATATCGGTATCGATATCGATATGGACATCGATATGGATATCGATATATATATCGATATGGATATCGATATAGATATCGATATGAATATCGATATGGATATCGATATGGATATCGATATGGATATCGATATGGATATCGATATGGATATCGATATGGATATCGATATGGATATCGAAATCGATATCGATATATATATCGATATTGATGTCGGTATGGATATCGATATGGATATCGATATGGATATTGATATGGATATTGATATGAATATCGATATAGATATCGATATGGATATCGATATGGATACCGACATGGATATCGATATGGATATCGATATGGATATCTATATAGATATCGATATGGATATCGATATGGATACCGAAATGGATATCGAAATGGATATCGATATGGATATTGATATGGATATCGAAATGGATATCGATATGGATATCGATATGGATATCGATATGGATATCGATATGGATATCGACATGGATATCGTTATGGATATCGATAAGGATATCGATATGGATATCGATATGGATATCGACATGGATATCGTTATGGATATCGATATGGATATCGATATGGATATCTATATCGATATCGAAATGAATATCGATATGGATATTGATATGGATATCAATATGAATATCTGTATAGATATCGATATGGATATCTATATGGATATCGATATGGATATCGATATGGATTTCGATATGGATATTGATATGGATATCGATATGGATATGGATATCGATATGGATATCGATATGGATATCTATATGGATATCGATATGGATATCGATATAGATATCGATATGGATATCGATATGGATATCGATATGGATATCGATATGGATATCTATATAGATATCGATATGGATATCGATATGGATATCGATATGGATATGGATATCGATATGGATATCGATATGGAAATTAATATGGATATCGATATGGATATCATTATGGATATGGGTATGGATATCGGTATGGATATCGATATGGACATCGATATGGATATCGATATATATATCGATATGGATATCAGAATAGATATCGATATGAATATCGATATGTATATCGATATGGATATCGATATGGATATCGAAATGTATATCGATATATATATCGATATGGATATCGGTATGGATATCGATATGGATATCGATATGGATATCGATAAGGATATCGATATGGATATCGATATGGATATCGATATGGATATCGACATGGATATCGTTATGGATATCGATATGGATATCGATATGGATATCGATATGGATATCGACATGGATATCGTTATGGATATCGATATGGATATCGATATGGATATCAATATCGATATCGAAATGAATATCGATATGGATATTGATATGGATATCAATATGGATATCTATATAGATATCGATATGGATATCTATATGGATATCGATATGGATATCGATATGGATTTCGATATGGATATTGATATGGATATCGATATGGATATGGATATCGATATGGATATCTATATGGATATCAATATGGATATCGATATGGATATCGATATGGATATCGATATGGATATGGATAGCGATATGGATATCGATATGGAAATTAATATGGATATCGATATGGATATCGTTATGGATATGGGTATGGATATCGGTATGGATATCGATATGGACATCGATATGAATATCGATATGTATATCGATATGGATATCGTTATGGATATCGAAATGTATATCGATATATATATCGATATGGATATCGGTATGGATATCGATATGGATATCGATATGGATTTCGATATGGATATCGATATGGATATCGATATGGATATCGATATGGATATCGATATGGATATCGATATGGATATCGACATGGATATCGTTATGGATATCGATATGGATATCGATATGGATATCTATATCGATATCGAAATGGATATCGATATGGATATTGATATGGATATTGATATGAATATCGATATAGATATCGATATGGATATCGATGTGGATATCGATATGGATATCAACATGGATATCGATATGGATATCAATATGAATATCTATATAGATATCAATATGGATATCGATATGGATATCTATATAGATATCGATATGGATATCTATATAGATATCGATAAGGATATCGATATGGATATCGATATGGATATCGATATGGATATCGATATGGATGTCGATATGGATATCGATATGGATATCGATATGGATATCGATATGGATATCGATATGGATATCGATATGGATATCGATATGGATATCGATATGGATATCGATATGGATATCGATATGGATATCGATATGGATATCGATATGGATATCGATATGGATATCTATATCGATATCGAAATGAATATCGATATGGATATTGATATGGATATCAATATGGATATCTATATAGATATCGATATGGATATCTATATGGATATCGATATGGATATCGATATGGATATCGATATGGATATTGATATGGATATCGATATGGATATGGATATCGATATGGATATCGATATGGATATCGATATGGATATCGATACGGATATCGATATGGATATCAATATGGATATCTATATAGATATCGATATGAAAATTAATATGGATATCGATATGGATATCGTTATGGATATGGGTTTGGATATCGGTATGGATATCGGTATGGATATCGATATGGACATCGATATGGATATCGATATGAATATCGATGTGGATATTGATATGGATATCGATACGTATATGGATATCGATTTGGATATCGATATGGATATCGATATGGATATCGATATGAATATCGATATGGTTTTCGATATGGATATCGATATGGATATCGATATGGATATCGATATGGATATCGATATGAAAATTAATATGGATATGGGTATGGATATCGGTATGGATATCGGTATGGATATCGATATGGACATCGATATGGATATCCATATGGATATCGATATGGATATCGATATGGATATCGATATGGATATCGATATGGATATCGACATGGATATCGAAATGGATATCGATATGGATATCGATATGGAAATCGATATGGATATCGATATAAAAATCGATATGGATATCGATATGGATATCGATATGGATAACGATATGGATATCAATATGAATATTAATACAGATATCGATATGGATATCGTTAGAGATATCGATATGGATATCGTTAGAGATATCGATAAGGATATCGATACGGATATCTTTATGGATATCGATATGGATATCGATATGGATATCGATATGGATATCGATATGGATATCGATATATATATCGATATGGATATCGATATGGATATCGATATGGATATCGATCTGGATATCGATATGGATATCGAAATGGATATCGATATATATATCGATATGGATGTCGGTATGGATATCGATATGGATATCGATATGGATATCGATATGGATATCTTAATGGATATCGATATGGATATCTGTATAGATATCGAAATGGATATCGATATGGATATTGATATGGATATTGATATGAATATCGATATGGATATCGATATGGATATCGATATGGATATCTAAATGGATATCGATATGGATATCGAAATGGATATCGATATGGAAATTAATTTGGATATCGATATGGATATCGTTATGGATATGGGTATGGATATCGGTATGGATATCGATATCGACATCGATATGGATATCGATATGGAAATTGATATGGATATCAATATTTCATATCATCACTCTTTTCGATAAATGGACAGATATCGATAAGGACATCGATGTAATAAACGATTCAGATATCGATTTGGATATCAATATGAATATCGACATGTATACGGATATGTATATCGATAAGGATATCGCTTTGGATTTCAATATTAATATCGATATGGATATCGATATGGATATCGACACGGATATCTTTATGGATATCGATATGGATATCGATATGGATATCTATATAGATATCGAAATGAATATCGATAAGGATATTGATATGAATATCGATATCGATATAGATATCGATATGGATATCGATATGGATATCGATATGGATATCGATATGGATATCGACATGGATATCGATATGGATATCGATATGGATATCTTTATGGATATCGATATGGATATCTGTATAGATATCGAAATGGATATCGATATGGATATTGATATGGATATTGATATGAATATCGATATGGATATCGATATGGATATCGATATGGAAATTAATATGGATATCGATATGGATATCGTTATGGATATGGGTATGGATATCGGTATGGATATCGATATGGACATCGATATGGATATCGATATGAATATCGATAAGGATATCGATATGGATATCGATATGGATATCGAAATGGATATCGATATGGATATCGATATGGATATTGATATGCATATCGATATGGATATCGACATGGATATCGATATGAATATCAATATGGATATCTATATAAGTATCGATATGGATATCTACATAGATATCGACATGGATATCGATATGGATATCGATATGGATATCGT
Organism: Drosophila neocordata; assembly: GCA_018903615.1. Taxonomy (NCBI): domain Eukaryota; kingdom Metazoa; phylum Arthropoda; class Insecta; order Diptera; family Drosophilidae; genus Drosophila; species Drosophila neocordata. The sequence continues at coordinate 42,373 of JAEIGI010000124.1, forward strand.
TATGGATATGGCTATGGATATCGGTATCGATATCGATATGGACATCGATATGGATATCGATATATATATCGATATGGATATCGATATGGATATCGATCTGGATATCGATATGGATATCGAAATGGATATCGATATATATATCGATATGGATGTCGGTATGGATATCGATATGGATATCGATATGGATATTGATATGGATATCGAAATGGATATCGATATGGATATCGATATGGATATCGGTATGGATATCGATATGGATATCGATATGGATATCGATATGGATATCGATATGGATATCGACATGGATATCGTTATGGATATCGATATGGATATCGATATGGATATCGATATGGATATCGACATGGATATCGTTATGGATATCGATATGGATATCGATATGGATATCTATATCGATATCGAAATGAATATCGATATGGATATTGATATGGATATCAATATGGATATCTATATAGATATTGATATGGATATCGATATGGATATGGATATCGATATGGATATCGATATGGATATCGATATGGATATCGATATGGATATCGATATGGATATCAATATGGATATCTATATAGATATCGATATGGATATCGATATGGATATCTATATAGATATCGATATGGATATCGATATGAATTATATGAATGTATGGATATCGATATGGATATCGATATGGATATCGATATGGATATGGATATCGATATGGATATCGATATGGAAATTAATATGGATATCGATATGGATATCGTTATGGATATGGGTATGGATATCGGTATGGATATCGATATGGACATCGATATGGATATCGATATATATATCGATATGGATATCAGAATAGATATCGATATGATATATATCGATATGGATATCGATATGGATATCGATATGTATATCGATATGGATATCGAAATGTATATCGATATATATATCGATATGGATATCGGTATGGATATCGATATGGATATCGATATGGATTTCGATATGGATATCGATATGGATATCGATATGGATATCGATATGGATATCGATATGGATATCGATATGGATATCGATATGGATATCGATATGGATATCAACATGGATATCGTTATGGATATCGATATGGATATCGATATGGATATCTATATCGATATCGAAATGGATATCGATATGGATATTGATATGGATATTGATATGAATATCGATATAGACATCGATATGGATATCGATATGGATATCGATATGGATATCGACATGGATATCGATATGGATATCAATATGGATATCTATATAGATATCGATATGGATATCGATATGGATATCTATATAGATATCGATATGGATATCGATATGGATATCGATATGGATATCGATATGGATATCGATATGGATATCGATATGGATATCGATATGGATATCGATATGGATATCGATATGGATATCGATATGGATATCGATATGGATATCGATATGGATATCGATATGGATATCGATATGGATATCGATATGGATATCGATATGGATATCGATATGGATATCGATATGGATATCGATATGGATATCGATATAGATATTGATATGGATATCGATATAGATATCGATATGGATATATGGATATGGATATGGATATCGAAGTGGATATGGATATGGATATCGATATGGATATTGATATGGATATCGATATGGATATCGACATGGATATCGATATGGATATCAATATGGATATCTATATAGATATCGATATGGTTATCGATATGGATATCTATATAGATATCGATATGGATATCAATATAGTTATAGATATGGATATCGATATGGATATCAATATGGATAGCGATATGGATATCGACATGGATATCGAAATGGATATCGACATGGATATCGATATGGAAATTAATATGGATATCGATATGGATATCGTTATGGATATGGGTATGGATATCGGTCTGGATATCGATATGGACATCGATATGGATATCGATATATATATCGATATGGATATCGATATAGATATCGATATGAATATTGATATGGATATCGATATGGATATCGGTATAGATATCAATATGAATATCGATATGGATATAGATATGGATATCGTTATGGATATCGATATGGATATCGATATGGATATCGAAATGGATATCGATATGGATATCTAAATGGATATCGATATGGATATCGATATGGATATCGGTATGGATATCGATATGGATATCGATATGGATATCGATATGGATATCGTTATGGATATCGATATGGATATCGATATGGATATCGAAATGGATATCGATATGGATATCGATATGGATATCGGTATGGATATCGATATGGATATCGATATGGATATCTAAATGGATATCGATATGGATATCGATATGGATATCGATATGGAAATTAATATGGATATCGATATGGATATCGTTATGGATATGGGTATGGATATCGGTATGGATATCGATATGGACATCGATATGGATATCGATATGGAAATTGATATGGATATCAATATTTCATATCATCACTCATTTCGATAAATGGACAAATATCGATAAGGACATCGATGTAATAAACGATTCAGATATCGATTTGGATATCAATATGAATATCGACATGTATACCGACATGTATATCGATAAGGATATCGCTTTGGATTTCAATATTTATATCGATATGGATATCGATATGGATATCGACACGGATATCTTTATGGATATCGATATGGATATCGATATGGATATCTATATAGATATCGAAATGAATATCGATAAGGATATTGATATGAATATCGATATCGATATAGATATCGATATGGATATCGATATGGATATCGATATGGATATCGATATGGATATCGATATGGATATCGATATGGATATCGATATGGATATCGATATGGATATCTTTATGGATATCGATATGGATATCTGTATAGATATCGAAATGGATATCGATATGGATATTGATATGGATATTGATATGAATATCGATATGGATATCGATATGGATATCGATATGGATATCTAAATGGATATCGATATGGATATCGATATGGATATCGATATGGAAATTAATATGGATATCGATATGGATATCGTTATGGATATGGGTATGGATATCGGTATGGATATCGATATGGACATCGATATGGATATCGATATGAATATCGATAAGGATATCGATATGGATATCGATATGGATATCGAAATGGATATCGATATGGATATCGATATGGATATTGATATGCATATCGATATGGATATCGACATGGATATCGATATGAATATCAATATGGATATCTATATAAGTATCGATATGGATATCTACATAGATATCGATATGGATATCGATATAAATATCGATATGGATATCGATATGGATATCAATATGGATAGCGATATGGATATCGACATGGATATCGAAATGAATATCGACATGGATATCGATATGGATATCGATATGGATATTGTTATGGATATGGCTATGGATATCGGTATCGATATCGATATGGACATCGATATGGATATCGATATATATATCGATATGGATATCGATATGGATATCGATATGGATATCGATCTGGATATCGATATGGATATCGAAATGGATATCGATATATATATCGATATGGATGTCGGTATGGATATCGATATGGATAGCGATATGGATAGCGATATGGATATTGATATGGATATCGATATGGATATCGACATGGATATCGTTATGTATATCGATATGGATATCGATATGGATATCGATATGGATATCGACATGGATATCGTTATGGAAATCGATATGGATATCGATATGGATATCTATATCGATATCGAAATGAATATCGATATGGATATTGATATGGATATCAATATGTATATCTATATAGATATCGATATGGATATCTATATGGATATCGATATGGATATCGATATGGATATCGATATGGATATTGATATGGATATCGATATGGATATGGATATCGATATGGATATCGATATGGATATCGATATGGATATCGATATGGATATCGATATGGATATCAATATGGATATCTATATAGTTATCGATATGGATATCGATATGAATATCTATATAGATATCGATATGGATATCGATATGGATATCGATATGGATATCGATATGGATATGGATATCGATATGGATATCGATATGGAAATTAATATGGATATCGATATGGATATCGTTATGGATATGGGTATGGATATCGGTATGGATATCGATATGGATATCGGTATGGATATCGATATGGACATCGATATGGATATCAATATGGATATCTATATAGTTATCGATATGGATATCGATATGGATATCTATATATTTATCGATATGGATATCGATATGGATATCGATATGGATATCGATATGGATATGGATATCGATATGGATATCGATATGGAAATTAATATGGATATCGATATGGATATCGTTATGGATATGGGTATGGATATCGGTATGGATATCGATATGGATATCGGTATGGATATCGATATGGACATCGATATGGATATCGATATATATATCGATATGGATATCAGAATAGATATCGATATGAATATCGATATGGATATCGATATGGATATCGATATGGATATCGAAATGTATATCGATATATATATCGATATGGATATCGGTATGGATATCGATATGGATATCGATATGGATTTCGATATGGATATCGATATGGATATCGATATGGATATCGATATGGATATCGATATGGATATCGATATGGATATCAACATGGATATCGTTATGGATATCGATATGGATATCGATATGGATATCGATATGGATATCTATATCGATATCGAAATGGATGTCGATATGGATATTGATATGGATATTGATATGAATATCGATATAGACATCGATATGGATATCGATATGGATATCGATATGGATATCGACATGGATATCGATATGGATATCAATATGGATATCTATATAGATATCGATATGGATATCGATATGGATATCTATATAGATATCGATATGGATATCTATATAGATATCGATATGGATATCGATATGGATATCGATATGGATATCGATATGGATATCGATATGGATATCGATATGGATATCGATATGGATATCGATATGGATATCGATATGGATATCGATATGGATATCGATATGGATATCGATATGGATATCGATATGGATATCGATATGGATATCGATATGGATATCGATATGGATATCGATATGGATATCGATATGGATATCGATATGGATATCGATATGGATATCGATATGGATATCGATATAGATATTGATATGGATATCGATATAGATATCGATATGGATATATGGATATGGATATGGATATGGATATCGAAGTGGATATGGATATGGATATCGATATGGATATTGATATGGATATCGATATGGATATCGACATGGATATCGATATGGATATCAATATGGATATCTATATAGATATCGATATGGTTATCTATATAGATATCGATATGGATATCAATATAGTTATAGATATGGATATCGATATGGATATCAATATGGATAGCGATATGAATATCGACATGGATATCGAAATGGATATCGACATGGATATCGATATGGAAATTAATATGGATATCGATATGGATATCGTTATGGATATGGGTATGGATATCGGTCTGGATATCGATATGGACATCGATATGGATATCGATATATATATCGATATGGATATCGATATAGATATTGATATGAATATTGATATGGATATCGATATGGATATCGGTATAGATATCAATATGAATATCGATATGGATATCGATATGGATATCGTTATGGATATCGATATGGATATCGATATGGATATCGAAATGGATATCGATATGGATATCGATATGGATATCGGTATGGATATCGATATGGATATCGATATGGATATTGATATGGATATCGATATGGATATCGACATGGATATCGATATGAATATCAATATGGATATCTATATAGATATCGATATGGATATCGATATGGATATCTATATAGATATCGATATGGATATCTATATAGATTTCGATATGGATATCTGTATAGATATAGATATGGATATCGATATGGATATCGATATGCATATCGATATGGATATCGATATGGATATCTATATAGATATCGATATGGATATCTATATAGATATCGATATGGATATCGATATGGATATCGATATGGAAATCGATATGGATATCGATATGGATATCGATATGGATATCGATATGGATATCGATATGGATATCGATATGGATATCGATATGGATATCGATATGGATATCGATATGGATATCGATATGGATATCGATATGGATATCGATATGGATATCGATATGGATATTGATATGGATATCGATATGGATATCGATATGGATATCGACTTGGATATCGATATAGATATTGATATGGATATCGATATAGATATCGATATGGATATCGATATAGATATCGATATGGATATCGAAGTGGATATCGATATGGATATCGATATGGATATCGATATGGATATCGATATGGATATCGATATGGATATCGATATGGATATCGATATGGATATCGATATGGATATCGATATGGATATCGATATGGATATCGATATGGATATCGATATGGATATAGATATGGATATCGATGTGGATAACGATATGGATATCAAAATGCATATCATCACGCATTTCAATGGATCGACAGATATCGATAGGGACATCGATATGGATAACGATACAGATATCGATACGGTTTCGTTAGAGATATCGATTAGGATATCGATATGAATATCGATTAGGATATCGATATGAATATCGATTAGGATATCGAAGTGGATATCGATATGGATATCGATATGGATATTGATATGGATATCGATATGGATATCGACATGGATATCGATATGGATATCAATATGGATATCTATATAGATATCGATATGGTTATCGATATGGATATCTATATAGATATCGATATGGATATCAATATAGATATAGATATGGATATCGATATGGAAATCGACATGGATATCGAAATGGATATCTATATGGATATCGATATGGAAATCGATATGGATATCGATATGGAAATCGATATGGATATCGATATAAAAATCGATATGGATATCGATATAGATATCGATATGGATATCGAAGTGGATATCGATATGGATATCGATATGGATATTGATATGGATATCGATATGGATATCGACATGGATATCGATATGGATATCAATATGGATATCTATGTAGATATCGATATGGTTATCGATATGGATATCTATATAGATATCGATATGGATATCAATATAGATATAGATATGGATATCGATATGGATATCAATATGGATAGCGATATGGATATCGACATGGATATCGAAATGGATATCGACATGGATATCGATATGGAAATTAATATGGATATCGATATGGATATCGTTATGGATATGGGTATGGATATCGGTCTGGATATCGATATGGACATCGATATGGATATCGATATATATATCGATATGAATATCGATACAGATATCGATATGAATATCGATATGGATATCGATATGGATATCGATATGGATATCGGTATAGATATCAATATGAATATCGATATGGATATCGATATGGATATCTATATAGATATCGATATGGATATCAATATAGATATAGATATGGATATCGATATGGATATCGAAATGGATATCGATATGGATATCGATATGGATATCGGTATGGATATCGATATGGATATCGGTATGGATATCGATATTGATATCGATATGGATATTGATATGGATATCGATATGGATATCGACATGGATATCGATATGGATATCAATATGGATATCTATATAGATATCGATATGGATATCGATATGGATATCGATATGGATATCGATATGGATATCGATATGGATATCGATATGGATATCGATATGGATATCGATATGGATATCGATATGGATATCGATATGGATATCGATATGGATATCGATATGGATATCGATATGGATATCAATATGGATATCGATATGGATATCGATATGGATATCGATATGGATATCGATATGGATATCGATATGGATATCGATATGGATATCGATATGGATATCGATATGGATATCGATAAGGATATCGATATGGATATCGATATGGATATCGATATGGATATCGATATGGATATCGATATGGATATCGATATGGATATCGATATGGATATCGATATGGATATCGATATTTATATCGATATGGATATCGATATGGATATCGATATGGATATCGACATGGATATCGATATGGATATCAATATGGATATCTATATAGATATCGATATGGATATCGATATGGATATCGATATGTATATCGATATGGATATCGATATGGATATCGATATGGATATCGATATGGATATCGATATGGATATCGATATGGATATCGATATGGATATCGATATGGATATCGATATGGATATCGATATGGATATCGATATGGATATCGATATGGATATCGATATGGATATCGATATGGATATCGATATGGATATCGATATGGATATCGATATGGATATCGATATGGATATCGATATGGATATCGATATGGATATCGATATGGATATCGATATGGATATCGATATGGATATCGATATGGGTATAGATATGGATATCGATATGGATAACGATATGGATATCAAAATGCATATCATCACGCATTTCAATGGATCGACAGATATCGATACGGTTTCGTTAGAGATATCGATTAGGATATCGATATGAATATCGATTGGGATATCGATATGAATATCGATTAGGATATCGATATGGATATCGATATGGATATCGATATGGAAATCGATATGGATATCGATATAAAAATCGATATGGATATCGATATAGATATCTATATGGATATCGAAGTGGATATCGATATGGATATCGATATGGATATTGATATGGATATCGATATGGATATCGACATGGATATCGATATGGATATCAATATGGATATCTATATAGATATCGATATGGTTATCGATATGGATATCTATATAGATATCGATATGGATATCAATATAGATATAAATATGGATATCGATATGGATATCAATATGGATAGCGATATGGATATCGACATGGATATCGAAATGGATATCGACATGGATATCGATATGGATATCGATATGGATATCGATATGGAAATTAATATGGATATCGATATGGATATCGTTATGAATATGGGTATGGATATCGGTCTGGATATCGATATGGACATCGATATGGATATCGATATATATATCGATATGGATATCGATATAGATATCGATATGAATATCGATATGGATATCGGTATAGATATCAATATGAATATCGATATGGATATCGATATGGATATCGTTATGGATATCGATATTTATATCGATATGGATATCGAAATGGATATCGATATGGATATCGATATGGATATCGATATGGATATCGGTATGGATATCGATATGGATATCGATATGGATATTGATATGGATATCGATATGGATATCGACATGGATATCGATATGGATATCAATATATCTATATAGATATCGATATGGATATCGATATGGATATCTATATAGATATCGATATGGATATCTATATAGATATCGATATGGATATCTGTATAGATATCGATATGGAAATCGATATGGATATCGATATAAAAATCGATATGGATATCGATATGAATATCGATATGGATATCGGTAATGATATCAATATGGATATCGATATGGATATCGACATGGATATCGAAATGGATATCGATATAAAAATCGATATAAAAATCGATATGGATATCGATATAAATATCGATATGGATATCGGTATGGATATCAATATGGATATCGATATGGATATCGACATGGATATCGAAATGGATATCGATATGGATTTCACAATGGATTTCGATATGGATATTGATATGGAGTCGATAAGTATATCGATATATATAACGACATGGATATCGACATGGATATCGAAATGGTTATCGATATAGACATCGAAATGGATATCAATATAGATATCGATATGGATATCGATATGGATATCGATATGGATATCGATATGGATATCGATATGGATATCGATATGGATATCGATATGGATATCGATATGGATATCGATATGGATATCGATATGGATATCGATATGGATATCGATATGGATATCGATATGGATATCGATACGGATATAGATATGGATATCGATGTGGATAACGATTTGGATATCAATATCCAAATCATCACGTATTTCGATAGAACGACAAATATCGATAAGGATATCGATATGGATATCTATTTGGATTGCAATATGGATATCGATATATAAATCGACATGGATAGCGATATGGAATAACAGGTGATTTTTATTAGAACATAGAAGTGTATTTTATATCTGATTAGTTTTTTTTTTGTTTCGGCAGATACTTTATTGCAAGCTTGGCGGCTGCCCCGCAGAAGCTTGGCAAATATAGAGGCCGTACAGTGGTCCGAGATATGCCAAAAATTGCATTATAATTGAGACAGCAATAATCAGCTATAACAGAACTGTGCAAGATTTAAGAAGGATGAATTGTGAAATCTCCAGAAGTAAGGCTTACAACTAATCGGAGAAGGCCTACATCTGAATATATATATATATATATATATATCCAGTACCAGAAGAAGATAAATTTAATTTTCTGGCCGAATTTCAAATTGTGAGGCACAACTACCACCAATTCCACCTAAGTGAAGACTTTCAAATCATATTTCCTCTTTATCTTTTGGAAATTAAAATATAATAGTAAAACTATTATTATATTAATCTCCATTGAAAATTTTCTATCAATTCGGTTTGTAGCAGAAGAGTATTTAGTTATTTGATTAGTTAATAGTAAAAAAAAAGAAATGTAGCATAAGATCATGAATTTGAATTAATTTTAAGTATAAGTTTTTTTTTTTCTCACTTAGGCAAGATTTTTATTAGCCGATTTTCCAATCATTCTTTCATTATCTAGGCTATTGTTAACCTGATAATTTCGCAGCACCTACGCAGTCGGCGGGCCCATCGATCCAGCGCAAGGAATCTGTCTGAGTAAGAGTATGATAACAAGTAGCCTTGTTGAAACAAATTTGGTTTATAAATTGTTTTAATTCCTCATATGGAGGTTAATTCATATTTTATTTTTTTTGTTGGTTGTTCAAATTTTGCGAAAATGAGGCAGTTATTAATTGAATTTATTTGTTCTTTGGAAGAATTGTTTTGGAATTTTAAAATTTAAATGATTGAATTAATTATGAATTGTGAATAAATTTAGAGAAATTGTCACCTACAATATGTTCATACCGCATCTATTTTAGTTTTCTCGTAGACTTTTATTTTGGGACAGTCGTCCAAAATGTATATAAACTGCCAAGGTAGGGAGGGTAAAGACAGGAAATGCGAATAACATCTCAGCATCTCCCACAAATATGGTCCGAGTCAAAGTCTTAATTTTTACAGGGGAAAAACTTTTATAAATCTTCAACCTTTTGTTTCCATATACATCATTAGCATATCCGAAGGTGCACTTCTTTTGTTTTCTTTCAAAATGTATATTAGAAGACTAGGCAAGAACCCCACCCTCATCCGTCGAGCTATCCTCTTCAGGAGCCGGATCATAAGTGCACGCCAGCCTTCAGTCTCTAGTACCGTGTAACATCCGCAAGTAGAAAGTATCTTACTACGTGCACACTACAAAATTGATATGAATAACAATATCGATATAGATATCCATATGGATATCGATATGGTTATAGAGAAGGATATCGATATGGATATCGATATGGATATCGATATGGATATCGACATGGATATCGATATGGATATCGATATGGATATCGATATGGATATCGATATGGATATCGATATGGATATAGATATGGATATCGATGTGGATAACGATATGGATATCAAAATGCATATCATCACGCATTTCAATGGATCGACAGATATCGATAGGGACATCGATATGGATAACGATACAGATATCGATACGGTTTCGTTAGAGATATCGATTAGGATATCGATATGAATATCGATTAGGATATCGATATGAATATCGATTAGGATATCGAAGTGGATATCGATATGGATATCGATATGGATATTGATATGGATATCGATATGGATATCGACATGGATATCGATATGGATATCAATATGGATATCTATATAGATATCGATATGGTTATCGATATGGATATCTATATAGATATCGATATGGATATCAATATAGATATAGATATGGATATCGATATGGAAATCGACATGGATATCGAAATGGATATCTATATGGATATCGATATGGAAATCGATATGGATATCGATATGGAAATCGATATGGATATCGATATAAAAATCGATATGGATATCGATATAGATATCGATATGGATATCGAAGTGGATATCGATATGGATATCGATATGGATATTGATATGGATATCGATATGGATATCGACATGGATATCGATATGGATATCAATATGGATATCTATGTAGATATCGATATGGTTATCGATATGGATATCTATATAGATATCGATATGGATATCAATATAGATATAGATATGGATATCGATATGGATATCAATATGGATAGCGATATGGATATCGACATGGATATCGAAATGGATATCGACATGGATATCGATATGGAAATTAATATGGATATCGATATGGATATCGTTATGGATATGGGTATGGATATCGGTCTGGATATCGATATGGACATCGATATGGATATCGATATATATATCGATATGAATATCGATACAGATATCGATATGAATATCGATATGGATATCGATATGGATATCGATATGGATATCGGTATAGATATCAATATGAATATCGATATGGATATCGATATGGATATCTATATAGATATCGATATGGATATCAATATAGATATAGATATGGATATCGATATGGATATCGAAATGGATATCGATATGGATATCGATATGGATATCGGTATGGATATCGATATGGATATCGGTATGGATATCGATATTGATATCGATATGGATATTGATATGGATATCGATATGGATATCGACATGGATATCGATATGGATATCAATATGGATATCTATATAGATATCGATATGGATATCGATATGGATATCGATATGGATATCGATATGGATATCGATATGGATATCGATATGGATATCGATATGGATATCGATATGGATATCGATATGGATATCGATATGGATATCGATATGGATATCGATATGGATATCGATATGGATATCAATATGGATATCGATATGGATATCGATATGGATATCGATATGGATATCGATATGGATATCGATATGGATATCGATATGGATATCGATATGGATATCGATATGGATATCGATAAGGATATCGATATGGATATCGATATGGATATCGATATGGATATCGATATGGATATCGATATGGATATCGATATGGATATCGATATGGATATCGATATGGATATCGATATTTATATCGATATGGATATCGATATGGATATCGATATGGATATCGACATGGATATCGATATGGATATCAATATGGATATCTATATAGATATCGATATGGATATCGATATGGATATCGATATGTATATCGATATGGATATCGATATGGATATCGATATGGATATCGATATGGATATCGATATGGATATCGATATGGATATCGATATGGATATCGATATGGATATCGATATGGATATCGATATGGATATCGATATGGATATCGATATGGATATCGATATGGATATCGATATGGATATCGATATGGATATCGATATGGATATCGATATGGATATCGATATGGATATCGATATGGATATCGATATGGATATCGATATGGATATCGATATGGATATCGATATGGATATCGATATGGGTATAGATATGGATATCGATATGGATAACGATATGGATATCAAAATGCATATCATCACGCATTTCAATGGATCGACAGATATCGATACGGTTTCGTTAGAGATATCGATTAGGATATCGATATGAATATCGATTGGGATATCGATATGAATATCGATTAGGATATCGATATGGATATCGATATGGATATCGATATGGAAATCGATATGGATATCGATATAAAAATCGATATGGATATCGATATAGATATCTATATGGATATCGAAGTGGATATCGATATGGATATCGATATGGATATTGATATGGATATCGATATGGATATCGACATGGATATCGATATGGATATCAATATGGATATCTATATAGATATCGATATGGTTATCGATATGGATATCTATATAGATATCGATATGGATATCAATATAGATATAAATATGGATATCGATATGGATATCAATATGGATAGCGATATGGATATCGACATGGATATCGAAATGGATATCGACATGGATATCGATATGGATATCGATATGGATATCGATATGGAAATTAATATGGATATCGATATGGATATCGTTATGAATATGGGTATGGATATCGGTCTGGATATCGATATGGACATCGATATGGATATCGATATATATATCGATATGGATATCGATATAGATATCGATATGAATATCGATATGGATATCGGTATAGATATCAATATGAATATCGATATGGATATCGATATGGATATCGTTATGGATATCGATATTTATATCGATATGGATATCGAAATGGATATCGATATGGATATCGATATGGATATCGATATGGATATCGGTATGGATATCGATATGGATATCGATATGGATATTGATATGGATATCGATATGGATATCGACATGGATATCGATATGGATATCAATATATCTATATAGATATCGATATGGATATCGATATGGATATCTATATAGATATCGATATGGATATCTATATAGATATCGATATGGATATCTGTATAGATATCGATATGGAAATCGATATGGATATCGATATAAAAATCGATATGGATATCGATATGAATATCGATATGGATATCGGTAATGATATCAATATGGATATCGATATGGATATCGACATGGATATCGAAATGGATATCGATATAAAAATCGATATAAAAATCGATATGGATATCGATATAAATATCGATATGGATATCGGTATGGATATCAATATGGATATCGATATGGATATCGACATGGATATCGAAATGGATATCGATATGGATTTCACAATGGATTTCGATATGGATATTGATATGGAGTCGATAAGTATATCGATATATATAACGACATGGATATCGACATGGATATCGAAATGGTTATCGATATAGACATCGAAATGGATATCAATATAGATATCGATATGGATATCGATATGGATATCGATATGGATATCGATATGGATATCGATATGGATATCGATATGGATATCGATATGGATATCGATATGGATATCGATATGGATATCGATATGGATATCGATATGGATATCGATATGGATATCGATATGGATATCGATATGGATATCGATACGGATATAGATATGGATATCGATGTGGATAACGATTTGGATATCAATATCCAAATCATCACGTATTTCGATAGAACGACAAATATCGATAAGGATATCGATATGGATATCTATTTGGATTGCAATATGGATATCGATATATAAATCGACATGGATAGCGATATGGAATAACAGGTGATTTTTATTAGAACATAGAAGTGTATTTTATATCTGATTAGTTTTTTTTTGTTTCGGCAGATACTTTATTGCAAGCTTGGCGGCTGCCCCGCAGAAGCTTGGCAAATATAGAGGCCGTACAGTGGTCCGAGATATGCCAAAAATTGCATTATAATTGAGACAGCAATAATCAGCTATAACAGAACTGTGCAAGATTTAAGAAGGATGAATTGTGAAATCTCCAGAAGTAAGGCTTACAACTAATCGGAGAAGGCCTACATCTGAATATATATATATATATATATATATCCAGTACCAGAAGAAGATAAATTTAATTTTCTGGCCGAATTTCAAATTGTGAGGCACAACTACCACCAATTCCACCTAAGTGAAGACTTTCAAATCATATTTCCTCTTTATCTTTTGGAAATTAAAATATAATAGTAAAACTATTATTATATTAATCTCCATTGAAAATTTTCTATCAATTCGGTTTGTAGCAGAAGAGTATTTAGTTATTTGATTAGTTAATAGGTAAAAAAAAGAAATGTAGCATAAGATCATGAATTTGAATTAATTTTAAGTATAAGTTTTTTTTTTCTCACTTAGGCAAGATTTTTATTAGCCGATTTTCTAATCATTCTTTCTTTATCTAGGCTAATGTTAACCTGATAATTTCACAGCACCTACGCAGTCGGCGGGCCCATCGATCCAGCGCAAGGAATCTGTCTGAGTAAGAGTATGATAACAAGTAGCCTTGTTGAAACAAATTTGGTTTATAAATTGTTTTAATTCCTCATATGGAGGTTAATTCATATTTTTTTTTTTTTTGTTGGTTGTTCAAATTTTGCGAAAATGAGGCAGTTATTAATTGAATTTATTTGTTCTTTGGAAGAATTGTTTTGGAATTTTAAAATTTAAATGATTGAATTAATTATGAATTGTGAATAAATTTAGAGAAATTGTCACCTACAATATGTTCATACCGCATCTATTTTAGTTTTCTCGTAGACTTTTATTTTGGGACAGTCGTCCAAAATGTATATAAACTGCCAAGGTAGGGAGGGTAAAGACAGGAAATGCGAATAACATCTCAGCATCTCCCACAAATATGGTCCGAGTCAAAGTCTTAATTTTTACAGGGGAAAAACTTTTATAAATCTTCAACCTTTTGTTTCCATATACATCATTAGCATATCCGAAGGTGCACTTCTTTTGTTTTCTTTCAAAATGTATATTAGAAGACTAGGCAAGAACCCCACCCTCATCCGTCGAGCTATCCTCTTCAGGAGCCGGATCATAAGTGCACGCCAGCCTTCAGTCTCTAGTACCGTGTAACATCCGCAAGTAGAAAGTATCTTACTACGTGCACACTACAAAATTGATATGAATACCGATATCGATATAGATATCCATACGGATATCGATATGGTTAAAGAGAAGGATATCGATAAGGATATCGATATGAATATCGATATGGATATCGATATGGATATCGATATGGAAATTGATATGGATATCGATATGGATATCGGTATGGATATCGATATGGATATCGTTATGGATATGGCGATGGATATCGGTATGAATATCGGTGTCGATATCGATATGGATATCGATATGGATATCGATATGGATATTGATATGAATATCGATATGGATATCGATATGGATATGGATATGGATATGGATATCGATATGGATATCGATATGGATATTGATATAAAAATCGATATGGATATCGATATAAATATCGATATGGATATCGGTATGGATATCAATATGGATATCGATATGGATATCGACATGGATATCGAAATGGATATCGATTTGGATATCGATATGGAAATCGATATGCATATCGATATAAAAATCGATATGGATATCGATATAAATATCGATATGGATATCGGTATGGATATCAATATGGATATCGATATGGATATCGACATGGATATCGAAATGGATATCGATATGGATTTCACAATGGATTTTGATATGGATATTGATATGGAGTCGATAAGTATATCGATATATATAACGACATGGATATCGACATGGATATCGAAATGGTTATCGATATAGACATCGAAATGGATATCAATATAGATATCGATATGGATATCGATATGGATATCGATATGGATATCGGTATGGATATCGGTAAAGATATCGGTAAGGATATCGATATAAATATCGATATGAATATCGATGTGGATATCGATACGGATATAGATATGGATATCGATGTGGATAACGATATGGATATCAATATCCAAATCATCACGTATTTCGATAGAACGACAAATATCGATAAGGATATCGATATGGATATCTATTTGGATAGCAATATGGATATCGATATATAAATCGACATGGATAGCGATATGGAATAACAGGTGATTTTTATTAGAACATAGAAGTGTATTTTATATCTAATTAGTTTTTTTTTTAGTTCGGCAGAAACTTTATTGCAAGCTTGGCGGCTGCCCCGCAGAAGCTTGGCAAATATAGAGGCCGTACAGTGGTCCGAGATATGCCAAAAATTGCATTATAATTGATACAGCAATAATCAGCTATAACAGAACTGTGCAAGATTTAAGAAGGATGAACTGTGAAATCTCCAGAAGTAAGGCTTAAAACTAATCGGAGAAGGCCTACATCTGAATATATATATATATATATATATATATATCCAGTACCAGAAGAAGATAAATTTAATTTTCTGGCCGAATTTTAAATTGTGAGGCACAGCTACCACCAATTCCAACTAAGTGAAGACCTTCGAATCATATTTCCTCTTTATCTTTTGGAAATTAAAATATAATAGTAAAACTATTATTACTAATAATATTATAACTATTATACAAATCTCCATTGGAAATTTTCTATATAACCTAATTGTGTGTCAATTCGGTTTGTAGCAGAAGAGTATTTAGTTATTTAATTGGTTAATAAGTAAAAAAAAAGAAATGTAGCATAAGATCATCAATTTGAATTAATTTTAAGTATAAGTTTTTTTTTTCTCACTTAGGCAAGATTTTTATTAGCCGATTTTCTAATCATTCTTTCTTTATCTAGACTAATGTTAACCTAATAATTTCACAGCACCTACGCAGTCGGCGGGCCCATCGATCCAGCGCAAGGAATCTGTCTGAGTAAGAGTATGATAACAAGTAGCCTTGTTGAAACAAATTTGGTTTATAAATTGTCTTAATTCCTCATATGGAGGTTAATTCATATTTTATTTTTTTTGTTGGTTGTTCAAATTTTGCGAAAATGAGGCAGTTGTTAATTGAATTTATTTGTTCTTTGGAAGAATTGTTTTGGAATTTTAAAATTTAAATGATTGAATTAATTATGAATTGTGAATAAATTTAGAGAAATTGTCACCTACAATATGTTCATACCGCATCTATTTTAGTTTTCTCGTAGACTTTTGTTTTGGGGCAGTCGTCCAAAATGTATATAAACTGCCAAGGTAGGGAGGGTAAAGACAGGGAATGCGAATAACATCCCAGCATCTCCCACAAATATGGTCCGAGTCAAAGTCTTAATTTTTACAGGGGAAAAACTTTTATAAATCTTTAACCTTTTGTTTCCATATACATCATTAGCATATCCGATAGTGCACTTCTTTTGTTTTCTTTCAAAATGTATATTAGAAGACTAGGCAAGAACCCCACCCTCATCCGTCGAGCTATCCTCTTCAGGAGCCGGATCATAAGTGCACGCCCGAATTCAGTCTCTAGTACCGTGTAACATCCGCAAGTAGAAAGTATCTTACTACGTGCACACTACAAAATTGATATGAATACCGATATCGATATAGATATCCATACGGATATCGATATGGTTAAAGAGAAGGATATCGATAAGGATATCGATATGGATATCGATATGGATATCGGTATGGATATCGTTATGGATATGGCGATGGATATCGGTATGAATATCGGTATGGATATCGATATGGATATCGTTATGGATATGGGGATGGATATCGGTCTAAATATCGGTGTGGATATCGATATGGATATCGATATGGATATCGATATGGATATCGATATGGATATCGATATGGATATAGATATGGATATCGATGTGGATAACGATATGGATATCAATATGCAAATCATCACGTATGTCGATAGAACGACAAATATCGATAAGGATATCGATATGGATATCTATTTGGATATCAATATGGATATCGACATATAAATCGACATGGATAGCGATATGGATATTGATATGGATTTCGATATGGATATCGATGTTGATTTCGATATGGATATCAAAATGCATATCATCACGCATTTCAATGGATCGACAGATATCGATAGGGACATCGATATGGATAACGATACAGATATCGATACGGTTTCGTTAGAGATATCGATTAGGATATCGATATGAATATCGATTAGGATATCGATATGAATATCGATTAGGATATCGATATGAATATCGATATGAATATCGATATGAATATCGATATGGATTTCAAAATGGATTTAGATATGGATATTGATATGGAGTCGATAAGTATATCGATATATATAACGACATGGATATCGACATGGATATCGAAATGGTTATCGATATAGACATCGAAATGGATATCAATATAGATATCGATATGGATATCGATATGGATATCGATATGGATATCGATATCGATATCGGTATTGATATCGGTAAAGATATCGGTAATGATATCGATATAAATATCGATATGGATATCGATGTGGATATCGATACGGATATAGATATGGATATCGATGTGGATAACGATATGGATATCAATATGCAAATCATCAAGTATTTCGATAGAACGACAAATATCGATAAGGATATCGAAATGAATATCGATTAGGATATCGATATGAATGTCGATATGAATATCGATTAGGATATCGATATGAATGTCGATATGAATATCGATATGGATATCGATATGGATTTCAAAATGGATTTCGATATGGATATTGATATGGAGTCGATAAGTATATCGATATATATAACGACATGGATATCGACATGGAAATCGATATGGTTAATCGATATAGACATCGAAATGGATATCAATATAGATATCGATATGGATATCGATATGGATATCGATATGGATATCGGTATGGATATCGGTATAGATATCGGTAAGGATATCGATATAATTATCTATATGGATATCGATGTGGATATCGATACGGATATAGATATGGATATCAATGTGGATAACGATATAGAAATCAATATGCAAATCATCACGTATTTCGATAGAACGACAAATATCGATAAGGATATCGATATGGATATCTATTTGGATAGTAATATGGATATCGATATATAAATCGACATGGATAGCGATATGAACATTGATATGGATTTCGATATGGATATCGATGTTGATTTCGATATGGATATCAAAATACATATCATCACGCATTTCAATGGATCGACAGATATCGATAGGGACATCGATATGGATAACGATACAGATATCGATACGGTTTCGTTAGAGATATCGATTAGGATATCGATATGAATATCGATATAAAAATCGATATGGATATCGATATGAATATCGATGTGGATATCGGTATAGATATCAATTTGGATATCGATATGGATAGCGACATGGATATCGAAATGGATATCGATATGGACATCGATATGGATATCGATATGGATATCGATATGGATAACGATATGGATAACGATATGGATATCAATATGAATATTAATACAGATATCGATATGGATATCGTTAGAGATATCGATAAGGATATCGATACGGATATCTATATGGACATCGATATGAATGTGGATATGGAAATTGATATGGATATCAATATTTCATATCATCACGCATTTCGATAAATGGTCAGATATCGATAAGGACATCGATGTAATAAACGATTCAGATATCGATTTGGATATCGATATGAATTTCGACATGTATACCGATATGTATATCGATAAGGATATCGATATGGATATCAATATTAATATCGAAATGGATATCGATATGGATATCGACATGGATATCGTTATGGATATCGATATGGATATCGATATGGATATCGATATGGATATCTATATAGATATCGAAATGGATATCGATATGGATATTGATATGAATATCGATATAGATATCGATATGGATATGGATATCGATATGGAAATCGATATGGATATCGATATAAAAATCGATATGGATATCGATATAAATATCGATATGGATATCGGTAATGATATCAATATGGATATCGACATGGATATCGAAATGGATATCGATATGGATATCGATATGGATATCGATATGGAAATCGATATAAAAATCGATATAAAAATCGATATGGATATCGATATAAATATCGATATGGATATCGGTATGGATATCAATATGGATATCGATATGGATATCGACATGGATATCGAAATGGATATCGATATGGATTTCACAATGGATTTTGATATGGATATTGATATGGAGTCGATAAGTATATCGATATATATAACGACATGTATATCGACATGGATATCGAAATGGTTATCGATGTAGACATCGAAATGGATATCAATATAGATATCGATATGGATATTGATATGGATATCGATATGGATATCGATATGGATATCGGTA
This sequence comes from Drosophila neocordata, assembly GCA_018903615.1. Classification (NCBI taxonomy): domain Eukaryota; kingdom Metazoa; phylum Arthropoda; class Insecta; order Diptera; family Drosophilidae; genus Drosophila; species Drosophila neocordata. The sequence continues at coordinate 64,710 of JAEIGI010000124.1, forward strand.
TGGATATCGGTAAAGATATCGGTAAGGATATCGATATAAATATCGATATGGATATCGATGTGGATATCGATACGGATATAGATATGGATATCGATGTGGATAACGATATGGATATCAATATCCAAATCATCACGTATTTGGATAGAACGACGGATATCGATAAATCGGTATCGGATAAATAAGGATATCGATATGGATATCTATTTGGATAGCAATATGGATATCGATATATAAATCGACATGGATAGCGATATGGAATAACAGGTGATTTTTATTAGAACATAGAAGTGTATTTTATATCTAATTAGTTTTTTTTTTGTTTCGGCAGAAACTTTATTGCAAGCTTGGCGGCTGCCCCGCAGAAGCTTGGCAAATATAGAGGCCGTACTGTGGTCCCAGATATGCCAAAAATTGCATTATAATTGAGACAGCAATAATCAGCTATAACAGAACTGTGCAAGATTTAAGAAGGATGAATTGTGAAATCTCCAGAAGTAAGGCTAACTAATCGGAGAAGGCCTACATCTGAATATATATATAAGTTAACACATCCGGCCTGACATAAGTCATTGGCCAGAATTCTGCACAGGCAGCAGAGCTGCAACTATATTTCTGCTTGCCATGCAAAAGCTTTCCGCTGCCAAAGCTACACGCGCCGACGTCGCGAACTTGATCCATGCAGCTTAATTGCTGATACAGTAAATATAGGTCAGGGCTAGCTTACTTTAAGAATATTTTGTACACTTAGCTTTAGTCTCAAAAGAACAATAGAACACGGAAGTTCAATAAATAAATCCATCTCCCAACTTAGTGACATCGCACAAGTAGTGGATTATAATAATTTATATATATATCCAGTACCAGAAGAAGATCAATTTAATTTTCTGGCCGAATTTTAAATTGGGAGGCACGACTACCACCAATTCCACCTAAGTGAAGACCTTCGAATCATATTTCCTCTTTATCTTTTGGAAATTAAAATATAATAGTAAAACTATTATTATATAAATCTCCATTGGAAATTTTCTATATAACCTAATTGTGTGTCAATTCGGTTTGTAGCAGAAGAGTATTTAGTTATTTGATTAGTTAATAGGTAAAAAAAAGAAATGTAGCATAAGATCATGAATTTGAATTAATTTTAAGTATAAGTTTTTTTTTTCTCACTTAGGCAAGATTTTTATTAGCCGATTTTCTAATCATTCTTTCTTTATCTAGGCTAATGTTAACCTGATAATTTCACAGCACCTACGCAGTCGGCGGGCCCATCGATCCAGCGCAAGGATTCTGTCTGAGTAAGAGTATGATAACAAGTAGCCTTGTTGAAACAAATTTGGTTTATAAATTGTCTTCATTCCTCATATGGAGGTTAATTCATATTTTATTTTTTTTGTTGGTTGTTCAAATTTTGCGAAAATGAGGCAGTTATTAATTGAATTTATTTGTTCTTTGGAAGAATTGTTTTGGAATTTTAAAATTTAAATGATTGAATTAATTATGAATTGTGAATAAATTTAGAGAAATTGTCACCTACAATATGTTCATACCGCATCTATTTTAGTTTTCTCGTAGACTTTTATTTTGGGACAGTCGTCCAAAATGTATATAAACTGCCAAGGTAGGGAGGGTAAAGACAGGGAATGCGAATAACATCTCAGCATCTCCCACAAATATGGTCCGAGTCAAAGTCTTAATTTTTACAGGAGAAAAACTTTTATAAATCTTCAACCTTTTGTTTCCATATACATCATTAGCATATCCGATAGTGCACTTCTTTTGTTTTCTTTCAAAATGTATATTAGAAGACTAGGCAAGAACCCCACCCTCATCCGTCGAGCTATCCTCTTCAGGAGCCGGATCATAAGTGCACGCCCGCCTTCAGTCTCTAGTACCGTATAACATCCGCAAGTAGAAAGTATCTTACTACGTGCACACTACAAAATTGATATGAATAACGATATCGATATAGATATCCATATGGATATCGATATGGTTATAGAGAAGGATATCGATAAGGATATCGATATGGATATCGATATGGATATCGATATGGATATCGACATGGATATCGATATGGAAATTGATATGGATATCGATATGGATATCGGTATGGATATCGATATGGATATCGTTATGGATATGGGGATGGATATCGGTATGAATATCGGTGTGGATATCGATATGGATATCGATATGGATATCGATATGGATATAGATATGGATATCGATGTGGATAACGATATGGATTGTAAAGAATTTAAAACGCAAGACTTCTTTACTGTTTGTATTCTCTTTATTGAATGAATCTTAATTCTAATATAAATGTTGATTAAAGCTAAGACCGCGTAGCTGCGCTGCTAGCAATGCAGGCAGAGGCGCGGTATGCTTATGTATAAACATATTTATGTATAAATATATATAAGGTTTACATAAGCATATGTATGGGAATGTGAATATGAATATACCGCCGCAGCGGAAGAGTGGGGATGTATCATATTGCATCTTGGGCCAGAGTGGCCGCGCGTGTTATATTTGCCGACACAGCAATTGTCCAGCACCATGTACTCATGGGTGGTCAAGTTACTTAAAAGGCAAATACACTTGCTTTATATTATTAATATATTATTATTATATGAACATGCTACATCCCCCCTCTTTAGAAAAATAACGTAATTACGTGAAGTTATTTTCTAATTTATTTTAATTTTGTATTGTATGGAAATTAATTTATGTATTACTGTTTATAAAAAATTTTTTTTCGTTGAATGTTTGATTATTTGTTTAATGATATTTGCGGTAAAAAAAAATAGTTTGTATAGAGTCATTGAATGTAGGAAAATTTAATTTTTTTTTTTTTTGTTGTGTTTTATTATTATTTATTTTTTTTTTTTATATTATATATATATATATTAATTGATTAAAATTTGTAACCTATCTTTATGTACTAATTGTTTCTTATTTTTGGAATCTTTAACTAAAATATTATCCCTATCCTTTATATCTTCTATAATGTATGGGCCTAAATACTTAGTTTCTAACTTACGACCCGTATCATTACGTAGTAAAACTTTATCTTCTATTTTTAATTCTATATTTTTTACTGTCCTATCATATATTTCCTTATTCTTTACTTTATGCTGCTCTAACATAATTCTGGCTCTTTTATAAGCCTGTTCTAATCTAAATTTAGATTCCTTAGCATAATCTTCTATATTATATATTGGATTTATTTTATCAACACTATTAAAATGTTTTGGTAAATTTGAAGTTTTACCGAATACCAGCTCATATGGACAATAATCATGTGCCATAGAGGGTGTTGTGTTAAAGCAATAAGCGAAGTATCGTATCCATATATCCCAGTCGCTTTTGTCAACTGAAATGTAGGATCGCAAAAATTCATTGAGTGTTCGGTGGCTTCGCTCCACCGTGCCTACAGTCTGGTGATGATGTGCGGTTGAAGTTATTTTTTTAATTTGCAAGTTTTTGCATAAATCTTCAACTATTGAGTTTCTATATTCTGTTCCCATGTCCGTAATGAACGTCTTCATTGGACCGTACCGCAGAATGAAATCTTCAAATATAGCTTTCGCTACTGTTTTCGCACTTTTGTCTCTAATTGGTATAATAACAAGATATTTTGTTAAATCGCAGATTAAAGTTACTGTATATTCATTACCGTTTTCCGTTTTTGGGAGTGGACCGATCGTATCCACTATTACCCGGTCGAAAGCCAGTTGTGGCGTTTCAGTTATTATTAACGGTGTTTTTGTATGTTTAGTTACTTTTGATTTTTGTCACTTATTACATTTCTTTATATATTGAGATATATCTCGTGTCATATTTTTCCAGTAATAGTGTCTTTTTATTTTGGATATAGTTTTTGATATTCCAGTGTAACCTCTTTGTATAGGGTCATCGTGGAACGTAAACAGTATTGCTTCTTTTTCTTTATCATTGTTTGATAATAGGGTCACCGGCTTGAGTAGCGCTACTCTTAAAAATTCTAAAATTTTATTGCCCATATTTTTAAAAGATTCTATTGAAATGGTTTCAAAGATCTTTTCGCTCGGTGCCACTTTGACTTTACTGATATTGAGTATACCGGCTTCTTTATCGAGCCTTTGAAAAAATTGACCTATCATTGTTTGATAATAGGGTCACCGGCTTGAATAGCGCTACTCTTAAAAATTCTAAAATTTTATTGCCCATATTTTTAAAAGATTCTATTGAAATGGTTTCAAAGATCTTTTCGCTCGGTGCCACTTTGACTTTACTGATATTGAGTATACCGGCTTCTTTATCGAGCCTTTGAAAAAATTGACCTAAGTCGAGAATTTCATTGGTATATATATCGCAAATGTCAATTCTTGCTATAACTTTCTTGCCATGTTTGAATGTGCATAAAGAATTAGTTATTCGCAAGGTCACTACTTTTCGTACTTCGTCATTTACAATGACTTCATATACGTTGGGCTTAGAAGCATTAAGAGATTGCGTTTGCAACTCTTCTATATTATGTTCTTTTCCTGCGCAGGAATTTAACTGTTTACTTTGGTTTCTGGTAGTGACTCTCAGAATTTTGTTACTATTTGATATATTTTGTAAGTCTTTTAAAGTTAGTCTCGATAGCGCGTCGGCTACGAAATTATCTTTTCCCTTTAGATACTCTACTGTAAAATTATATTCCTCTAATTCAAGTCGCATTCTTGTAAGCTTGGAGCTAGGATTTGTCATTGAAAACAAATAAGTTAATGCTCTGTGATCTGTTTTGACAGTGAAGTGTCTACCATAAATGTATGGTCTGAAATGTGTGATTGCCCAGTGAATTGCCGCTAACTCTTGTTCAGTTGTACTTTTATTACTCTCACCTTTTGTGAAAGATCTAGACGCGTATGCTACTGGAAGCTGTAGTCCATTTTTATTTTGCGTTAGGACTGCTCCACATGCGTATTTACTTGCGTCTGTGATTATGCAAAAATTCTTTGCTAAAATCTGGGTACAGTAACAGAGTTGGGTTCATTAATGCTGATTTTAAATGCTCGAACGCATTTTGACATTCATTTGTCCATTCGAATTTAACATTTTTCTTACATAATCTTGTTATGTGACGAGAATATTCAGCGAAGTTTTGTATAAATCGTCGGTAATAATTGTAAAATGCAATGAATCTTCTAGCGCTGTCCGCATCATTAGGGACTGGATAATTTTGAATGACATCATATTTTGTGTCATCAGGCAAGATTCCTTTATCCGTGCATTTATGTCCCAAAAAGGTGACTTCATGCATAAAAAATGAGCATTTTTCAGGATGTAACTTTAGGTTGTGTTGCCTACATTTCTCAAAAACATCTGTTAGATTATTGAGCATATGTTTTTCGGAACAACCTATGACTATTAAGTCATCCATATAAAGGAATGCTTGCGAAGGTTCAAGGCCAGAGAATGCTATAGTCATCATTCTCTGGAACGAATTTGGCGCTATTTTTAAACCGAATGGTAATCGCGTGAAGCGATCTCTTCTTCGAGTTCAATTTGATGAAAACCTGACATTAGGTCGAGGCATGAAAAATACTTTGCTTTACCTAGTTGATCTAAAATGTCATCAATTCTAGGTAATGGAAATATATCGGACAACAATTTTTTATTAATTTGACGATAGTCAATTACTAATCGCCATTTTTTATTTTCAGAATTTGTTGACGATTTTTTCGGTACTAATAGTAGTGGGCTATTATAAGGAGATACAGAGGGTTCGACTATTTCGTCTTTTATGAGCTTTTGGACTTGTTTTTGAATTTCTTCTTTCTGACTATGAGGATTTCTATAATTTTTAATATAAATCGGTTCATCGTCCACCAGTCTTAATTTTTGTTTATAGAAGTTATTTGTTGTTATTGATTCGGTTTCTAGTCCGAATACATCACTATATTTTTTGCACAACTTTGTAAGTTGGATGTGAAACTGTTGGGGAAAATTTTTTGATAGCGTAGTTAGTACTGCGTTCTCACGCTGTTTGTATTCTCTTTATTGAATGAATCTTAATTCTAATATAAATGTTGATTAAAGCTAAGACCGCGTAGCTGCGCTGCTAGCAATGCAGGCAGAGGCGCGGTATGCTTATGTATAAACATATTTATGTATAAATATATATAAGGTTTACATAAGCATTTGTATGGGAATGTGAATATGAATATACCGCCGCAGCGGAAGAGTGGGGATGTATCATATTGCATCTTGGGCCAGAGTGGCCGCGCGCGTTATATTTGCCGACACAGCAATTGTCCAGCACCATGTACTCATGGGTGGTCAAGTTACTTAAAAGGCAAATACACTTGCTTTATATTATTAATATATTATTATTATATGAACATGCTACAGGATATCAATATGCAAATCATCACGTATGTCGATAGAACGACAAATATCGATAAGGATATCGATATGGATATCTATTTGGATATCAATATGGATATCGACATATAAATCGACATGGATAGCGATATGGATATTGATATGGATTTCGATATGGATATCGATATGGATATCGGTATTGATATCAGTAAAGATATCGGTAATGATATCGATATAAACATCGATATGGATATCGATGTGGATATCGATACGGATATAGATATGGATATCGATGTGGATAACGATATAGATATCAATATGCAAATCATCAAGTATTTCGATAGAACGACAAATATCAATAAGGATATCGATATGGATATCTATTTGGATATCAATATGGATATCGATATATAAATCGACATGGATAGCGATATGGATATTGATATGGATTTCGACATGGATATCGATGTTGATTTCGATATGGATATCAAAATGCATATCATCACGCATTTCAATGGATCGACAGATATCGATAGGGACATCGATATGGATAACGATACAGATATCGATACGGTTTCGTTAGAGATATCGATTAGGATATCGATATGAATATCAATTAGGATATCGATATGAATGTCGATATGAATATCGATTAGGATATCGATATGAATGTCGATATGAATATTGATATGGATATTGATATGGAGTCGATAAGTATATCGATATATATAACGACATGGATATCGACATGGAAATCGATATGGTTATCGATATAGACATCGAAATGGATATCAATATAGATATCGATATGGATATCGATATGGATATCGATATGGATATCGGTATGGATATCGGTATAGATATTGGTATGGATATCGATATGGACATCGATATGGATATCGATATGGATATCGATATGGATATCTATATGGACATCGATATGAATGTGGATATGGAAATTGATATGGATATCAATATTTCATATCATCACGCATTTCGATAAATGGACAGATATCGATAAGGACATCGATGTAATAAACGATTCAGATATCGATTTGGATATCGATATGAATTTCGACATGTATACCGATATGTATATCGATAAGGATATCGCTTTGGATATCAATATTAATATCGAAATGGATATCGATATGGATATCGACACGGATATCGTTATGGATATCGATATGGATATCGATATGGATATCTATATAGATATCGAAATGGATATCGATATGGATATTGATATGAATATCGATATAGATATCGATATGCATATGGATATCATATGGAAATCGATATGGATATCGATATGGAAATCGATATGGATATCGATATAAAAATCGATATGGATATCGATATAAATATCGATATGGATATCGGTAAGGATATCAATATGGATATCGATATGGATATCGACATGGATATCGAAATGGATATCGATATGGATATCGATATGGAAATCGATATGGATATCGATATAAAAATCGATATGGATATCGATATAAATATCGATATGGATATCGGTATGGATACCAATATGGATATCGATATGGATATCGACATGGATATCGAAATGGATATCGATATGGATATCGATATGGATATCGATATGAAAATTAATATGGATATCGATATGGATATCGTTATGGATATGGGTATGGATATCGGTATGGATATTGGTATGGATATCGATATGGACATCGATATGGATATCGATATGGATATCGATATGGATATCGATATGAATATCGATATGGATATCGATATGAATATCGATATAGTTATCGATATGGATATCAACATGGATATCAAAATGGATATCGATATGGATATCGATATGGAAATCGATATGGATATCGATATAAAAATCGATATGGATATCGATATAAATATCGATATAGATATCGGTATGGATATCAATATGGTTATCGATATGGATAGCGACATGGATATCGAAATGGATATCAATATGGATATCGATATGGATATCGATATGGATATCGATATGGATAACGATATGGATATCAATATGAATATTAATACAGATATCGATATGGATATCGTTAGAGATAACGAGAAGGATATCGATACGGATATCTATATGGATATCGACATGGATATCGTTATGGATATCGATATGGATATCGATATGGATATCTATATAGATATCGAAATGGATATCGATATGGATATTGATATGAATATCGATATGGATATCGATATGGATATCGATATGGATATCGACATGGATATCGATATGGATATCGATATGGATATCTTTATGGATATCGATATGGATATCTGTATAGATATCGAAATGGATATCGATATGGATATTGATATGAATATCGATATAGATATCGATATGGATATCGATGTGGATATCGATACGGATATAGATATGGATATCGATGTGGATAACGATATGGATATCAATATGCAAATCATAAAGTATTTCGATAGAACGACAAATATCGATAAGGATATCGATATGGATATCTATTTGGATATCAATATGGATATCGATATATAAATCGACATGGATAGCGATATGGATATTGATAAGGATTTCGACATGGATATCGATGTTGATTTCGATATGGATATCAAAATGCATATCATCACGCATTTCAATGGATCGACAGATATCGATTAGGATATCGATATGAATATCGATATAATAATCGATATGGATATCGATATGAATATCGATTAGGATATCGATATGAATGTCGATATGAATATCGATTAGGATATCGATATGAATGTCGATATGAATATCGATTTGGATATTGATATGGAGTCGATAAGCATATCGATATATATAACGACATGGATATCGACATGGAAATCGATATGGTTATCGATAAAGACATCGAAATGGATATCAATATAGATATCGATATGGATATCGATATGGATATCGATATGGATATGGGTATGGATATCGGTATAGATATCGGTAAGGTTATCGATATAAATATCTATATGGATATCGATGTGGATATCGATACGGATATAGATATGGATATCGATGTGGATAACGATATAGATATCAATATGCAAATCATCACGTATTTCGATAGAACGACAAATATCGATAAGGATATCGATATGGATATCTATTTGGATAGCAATATGGATATCGATATATAAATCGACATGGATAGCGATATGGATATTGATATGGATTTCGATATGGATATCGATGTTGATTTCGATATGGATATCAAAATGCATATCATCACGCATTTCAATGGATCGACAGATATCGATAGGGACATCGATATGGATAACGATACAGATATCGATACGGTTTCGTTAGAGATATCGATTAGGATATCGATATGAATATCGATATAATAATCGATATGGATATCGATATGAATATCGATGTGGATATCGGTATAGATATCAATTTGGATATCGATATGGATAGCGACATGGATATCGAAATGGATATCGATATGGACATCGATATGAATATTAATACAGATATCGATATGGATATCGTTAGAGATATCGATAAGGATATCGATACGGACATATCTATATGGACATCGATATGAATGTGGATATGGAAATTGATATGGATATCAATATTTCATATCATCACGCATTTCGATAAATGGACAGATATCGATAAGGACATCGATGTAATAAACGATTCAGATATCGATTTGGATATCGATATGAATTTCGACATGTATACCGATATGTATATCGATAAGGATATCGCTTTGGATATCAATATTAATATCGAAATGGATATCGATATGGCTATCGACACGGATATCGTTATGGATATCGATATGGATATCGATATGGATATCGATATGGATATCTATATAGATATCGAAATGGATATCGATATGGATATTGATATGAATATCGATATAGATATCGATATGGATATCGATATGGAAATCGATATGGATATCGATATGGAAATCGATATGGATATCGATATAAAAATCAATATGGATATCGATATAAATATCGATATGGATATCGGTAAGGATATCAATATGGATATCGATATGGATATCGACATGGATATCCATATGGATATCGATATGGATATCGATATGGATATCGATATAAAAATCGATATGGATATCGATATAAATATCGATATGGATATCGGTATGGATATCAATATGGATATCGATATGGATATCGACATGGATATCGAAATGGATATCGATATGGATATCGATATGGATATCGATATGAAAATTAATATGGATATCGATATGGATATCGTTATGGATATGGGTATGGATATCGGTATGGATATTGGTATGGATATCGATATGGACATCGATATGGATATCGATATGGATATCGATATGGATATCGATATGTATATCGATATGGATATCGATATGAATATCGATATGGTTATCGATATGGATATCGACATGGATATCGAAATGGATATCGATATGGATATCGATATGGAAATCGATATGGATATCCATATAAAAATCGATATGGATATCGATATAAATATCGATATGGATATCGGTGTGGATATCAATATGGTTATCGATATGGATAGCGACATGGATATCGAAATGGATATCGATATGGATATCGATATGGATATCGATATGGATATCGATATGGATAACAATATGGATATCAATATGAATATTAATACAGATATCGATATGGATATCGTTAGAGTTATCGATAAGGATATCGATACGGATATCTATATGGACATCGATATGAATGTCGATATGGAAATTGATATGGATATCAATATTTCATATCATCACGCATTTCGATAAATGGACAGATATCGATAAGGACATCGATGTAATAAACGATTCAGATATCGATTTGGATATCAATATGAATATCGACATGTATACCGATATGTATATCGATAAGGATATCGCTTTGGATATCAATATTAATATCGATATGGATATCGATATGGATATCGACACGGATATCGTTATGATTATCGATATGGATATCGATATGGATATCGATATGGATATCGATATGGATATCTATATAGTTATCGAAATGGATATCGATATGGATATTGATACGAATATCGATATAGATATCGATATGGATATCGATATGGATATCGATATGGATATCGATATGGATATCGACATGGATATCGATATGGATATCGATATGGATATCTTTATGGATATCGTTATGGATATCTGTATAGATATCGAAATGGATATCGATATGGATATTGATATGGATATTGATATGAATATCGATATAGATATCGATATGGATATCGATATGGATATCCATATGGATATCGAAATGGATATCGATATGGATATCGATATGGATATCGATATGGAAATTAATATGGATATCGATATGGATAGCGTTATGGATATGGGTATGGATATCGGTATGGATATCGATATGGACATCGATATGGATATCGATATGAATATCGATAAGGATATCGATATGGATACCGAAATGGATATCGATATGGCTATCGATTTGGATATTGATATGGATATCGATATGGATATCGACATATATATCGATATGGATATCAATATAGATATCTATATAGATATCGATATGGATATCGATATGGATATCGATATGGATATCAATATGGATAGCGATATAGATATAGACATGGATATCGAAATGGATATCGACATGGATATCGATATGGATATCGATATGGATATCGATATGGAAATTAATATGGATATCGATATGGATATCGATATGGATATAGATATATATATCGATATGGATATCGATATAGATATCGATATAAATATCGATATGGATATCGATATGGATATTGATATGGATATCGAAATGGATATCGATATGGATATCGATATGGATATCGATATGGATATCGATATGGATATCGATATGGATATCAACATGGATATCGTTATGGATATCGATATGGATATCGATATGGATATCGATATGGATATCGACATGGATATCACTATGGATATCGATATGGATATCTATATCGATATCGAAATGAATATCGATATGGATATTGATATGGATATCAATATGGATATCTATATAGATATCGATAAGGATATCTATATGGATATCGATATGGATATCGATATGGATATCGATATGGATATTGATATGGATATCGATGTGGATATTGATATGGATATCGATATGGATATCTATATAGTTATCGAAATGGATATCGATATGGATATTGATATGAATATCGATATAGATATCGATATGGATATCGATATGGATATCGATATGGATATCGATATGGATATCGACATGGATATCGATATGGATATCGATATGGATATCTTTATGGATATCGTTATGGATATCTGTATAGATATCGAAATGGATATCGATATGGATATTGATATGGATATTGATATGAATATCGATATAGATATCGATATGGATATCGATATGGATATCCATATGGATATCGAAATGGATATCGATATGGATATCGATATGGATATCGATATGGATATCGATATGGAAATTAATATGGATATCGATATGGATAGCGTTATGGATATGGGTATGGATATCGGTATGGATATCGATATGGACATCGATATGGATATCGATATGAATATCGATAAGGATATTGATATGGATACCGAAATGGATATCGATATGGCTATCGATTTGGATATTGATATGGATATCGATATGGATATCGACATATATATCGATATGGATATCAATATAGATATCTATATAGATATCGATATGGATATCGATATGGATATCTATATAGATATCGATATGGATATCTATATAGATATCTATATGGATATCGATATGGATATCGATATGGATATCAATATGGATAGCGATATGGATATAGACATGGATATCGAAATGGATATCGACATGGATATCGATATGGATATCGATATGGAAATTAATATGGATATCGATATGATAACGTTATGGATATGGGTATGTATATGGGTATGGATATCGATATGGACATCGATATGGATATAGATATATATATCGATATGGATATCGATATAGATATCGATATAAATATCGATATGGATATCGATATGGATATTGATATGGATATCGAAATGGATATCGATATGGATATCGATATGGATATCGATATGGATATCGATATGGATATCGATATGGATATCAACATGGATATCGTTATGGATATCGATATGGATATCGATATGGATATCGATATGGATATCGACATGGATATCATTATGTATAACGATATGGATATCTATATCGATATCGAAATGAATATCGATATGGATATCGATATGGATATCAATATGGATATCTATATAGATATCGATAAGGATATCTATATGGATATCGATATGGATATCGATATGGATATCGATATGGATATTGATATGGATATCGATGTGGATATGGATATTGATATGGATATCGATATGGATATCGATATGGATATCGATATGGATATCGATATGGATATCGATATGGATATCGATATGGATAGCGATATGGATATCGATATGGATATCAATATGGATATCTATATAGATATCGATATAGATATCGATATGGATATCGATATGGATATCTATAAAGATAACGATATGGATATCGTTATGGATATCGATATGGATATCGATATGGATATCGATATGGATATCGATATGGATATCGATATGGATATCGATATGGATATCGATATTGTAATTAATATGGATATCGATATGGATATCGACATGGATATCAATATGGATATCTATATAGATATCGATAAGGATATCTATATGGGTATCGATATGGATATCGATATGGATATTGATATGGATATCGATGTGGATATGGATATTGATATGGATATCGATATGGATATCGATAAGGATATCGATATGGATATCGATATGGATATCGATATGGATATCGATATGGATATGGATATCGATATGGATATCGATATGGATATGGGTATGGATATCGGTATGGATATCGATATGGACATCGATGTGGATATCGATATATATATCGATATGGATATCAGAATAGATATCGATATGAATATCGATAATGATATCGATATGGATATCGATATGGATATCGATATGGATATCGATATGGATATCGATATGGATATCGATATGGATATCGATATGGATATCGATATGGATATCGATATATATATCGATATGGATATCGATATGATAACGTTATGGATATGGGTATGTATATGGGTATGGATATCGATATGGACATCGATAGGGATATCGATATATATATCGATATGGATATCGATATAGATATCGATATAAATATCGATATGGATATCGATATGGATATTGATATGGATATCGAAATGGATATCGATATGGATATCGATATGGATATCGATATGGATATCGATATGGATATCGATATGGATATCGATATGGATATCGATATGGATATCGAAATGGATATCGTTATGGATATCGATATGGATATCGATATGGATATCGATATGGATATCGACATGGATATCATTATGGATATCGATATGGATATCGATATGGATATCTATATCGATATCGAAATGAATATCGATATGGATATTGATATGGATATCAATATGGATATCTATATAGATATCGATAAGGATATCTATATGGATATTGATATGGATATCGATATGGATATCGATATGGATATTGATATGGATATCGATGTGGATATGGATATTGATATGGATATCGATATGGATATCGATATGGATATCGATATGGATATCGATATGGATATCGATATGGATATCGATATGGATATCGATATGGATATCGATATGGATATCGATATGGATATCAATATGGATATCTATATAGATATCGATATAGATATCGATATGGATATCGATATGGATATCGATATGGATATCGATATGGATATCGATATGGATATCGATATGGATTTGGATATCGATATGGATATCGATATGGATATTGATATGGATATCGATGTGGATATGGATATTGATATGGATATCGATATGGATATCGATAAGGATATCGATATGGATATCGATATGGATATCGATATGGATATCGATATGGATATGGATATGGATATCAACATGGATATCGTTATGGATATCGATATGGATATCGATATGGATATCGATATGGATATCGACATGGATATCATTATGGATATCGATATGGATATCTATATCGATATCGAAATGAATATCGATATGGATATTGATATGGATATCAATATGGATATCTATATAGATATCGATAAGGATATCTATATGGATATCGATATGGATATCGATATGGATATCGATATGGATATTGATATGGATATCGATGTGGATATGGATATTGATATGGATATCGATATGGATATCGATATGGATATCGATATGGATATCGATATGGATATCGATATGGATATCGATATGGATATCGATATGGATATCGATATGGATATCGATATGGATATCGATATGGATAGCGATATGGATATCGATATGGATATCAATATGGATATCTATATAGATATCGATATAGATATCGATATGGATATCGATATGGATATCTATAAAGATATCTATATAGATATCGATATAGATATCGATATGGATATCGATATGGATATCTATAAAGATATCGATATGGATATCGTTATGGATATCGATATGGATATCGATATGCATATCGATATGGATATCGATATGGATATCGGTATGGATATCGATATGGATATCGATATTGTAATTAATATGGATATCGATATGGATATCGACATGGATATCAATATGGATATCTATATAGATATCGATAAGGATATCTATATGGATATCGATATGGATATCGATATGGATATTGATATGGATATCGATGTGGATATGGATATTGATATGGATATCGATATGGATATCGATAAGGATATCGATATGGATATCGATATGGATATCGATATGGATATCGATATGGATATGGATATCGATATGGATATCGATATGGATATGGGTATGGATATCGGTATGGATATCGATATGGACATCGATATGGATATCGATATATATATCGATATGGATATCAGAATAGATATCGATATGAATATTGATATGGATATCGATATGGATATCGATATGGATATCGATATGGATATCGATATGGATATCGATATGGATATCGATATGGATATCGAAATGGATATCGATATATATATCGATATGGATATCGGTATGGATATCGATATGGATATCGATATGGATATCGATATGATAACGTTATGGATATGGGTATGTATATGGGTATGGATATCGATATGGACATCGATAGGGATATCGATATATATATCGATATGGATATCGATATAGATATCGATATAAATATCGATATGGATATCGATATGGATATTGATATGGATATCGAAATGGATATCGATATGGATATCGATATGGATATCGATATGGATATCGATATGGATATCGATATGGATATCGATATGGATATCGATATGGATATCGATATGGATATCGAAATGGATATCGTTATGGATATCGATATGGATATCGATATGGATATCGATATGGATATCGACATGGATATCATTATGGATATCGATATGGATATCGATATGGATATCTATATATCTATATGGATATTGATATGGATATCGATATGGATATCGATATGGATATTGATATGGATATCGATGTGGATATGGATATTGATATGGATATCGATATGGATATCGATATGGATATCGATATGGATATCGATATGGATATCGATATGGATATCGATATGGATATCGATATGGATATCGATATGGATATCGATATGGATATCGATATGGATATCAATATGGATATCTATATAGATATCGATATAGATATCGATATGGATATCGATATGGATATCTATAAAGATATCGATATGGATATCGATATGGATATCGATAAGGATATCGATATGGATATCGATATGGATTTGGATATCGATATGGATATCGATATGGATATTGATATGGATATCGATGTGGATATGGATATTGATATGGATATCGATATGGATATCGATAAGGATATCGATATGGATATCGATATGGATATCGATATGGATATCGATATGGATATGGATATCGATATGGATATCGATATGGATATGGGTATGGATATCGGTATGGATATCGATATGGACATCGATATTGATATCGATATATATATCGATATGGATATCAGAATAGATATCGATATGAATATCGATATGGATATCGATATGGATATCGATATGGATATCGATATGGATATCGAAATGGATATCGATATATATATCGATATGGATATCGGTATGGATATCGATATGGATATCGATATGGATATCGATATGGATATCGATATGGATATCGATATGGATATCGATATGGATATCGATATGGATATCGATATTTATATCGATATGGATATCGACATGGATATCGTTATGTATATCGATATGGATATCGATATGGATATCGATATCGAAATGGATATCGATATGGATATTGATATGGATATTGATATGAATATCGATATAGATATCGATATGGATATCGATATGGATATCGACATGGATATCGATATGGATATTAATATGGATATCTATTTAGATATCGATATGGATATCGATATGGATATCTATATAGATATCGATATGGATATCTATATAGATATCGATATGGATATCTATATAGATATCGATATGGATATCGAAATGGATATCGATATGGATATCGATATGGATATCGATATGGATATCGATATGGATATCGATATGGATATCGATATGGATATCGATATGGATATTGATATGGATATCGATATGGATATTGATATGGATATCGATATGGATATCGAAATGGATATCGATATGGATATCGATATTGATATCGACATGGATATCAATATGGATATCGACATGGATATCAATATGGATATCTATATAGATATCGATATGGTTATCGATATGGATATCTATATACATATCGATATGGATATCAATATAGATATAGATATGGATATCGATATGGATATCAATATGGATAGCGATATGGATATCGACATGGATATCGAAATGGATATCGACATGGATATCGATATGGATATCGATATGGAAATCAATATGGATATCGATATGGATATCGATATGGAAATTAATATGGATATCGATATGGATATCGTTATGGATATGGGTATGGATATCGGTATGGATATCGATATGGACATCGATATGGATATCGATATATATATCGATATGGATATCGATATAGATATCGATATGAATATCGATATGGATTTCGATATGGATATCGATATAGATATCGATATGAATATCGATATGGATATCGATATGGATATCGATATGGATATCGAAATGGATATCGATATGGATATCGATATGGATATCGGTATGGATATCGATATGGATATCGATATGGATATTGATATGGATATCGATATAGATATCGACATGGATATCGATATGGATATCAAAATGGATATCTATATTGATATCGATATGGATATCGATATGGATATCTATATAGATATCGATATGGATATCTATATAAATATCGATATGGATATCGATATGGATATCGATATGGATATCGATATGGATATCGATATGGATATCGATATGGATATCGATATGGATATTGATATGGATATCGATATGGATATCGATATGGATATCGATATGGATATCGATATGGATATCGGTATGGATATCCATATGGATATCGATATGGATATCGATGTGGATATCGATATGGTTATAGATAAGGATATCGATATGGATATCGATGTGGATATCGATATGGTTACAGATAAGGATATCGATATGGATATCGATATGAATATCGATATGGATATCGATATGGATATCAATATGGATATCGGTATGGATATCGATATGAATATCGATATGGATATCGATATGGATATCAATATGGATATCGGTATGGATATCGATATGGATATCGATATGGATATCGATGTGGATATCGATATGGTTATAGATAAGGATATCGTTATGGATATTGATGTGGATATCGATATGGTTATAGATAAGGATATCGATATGGATATCGATGTGGATATCGATATGGTTATAGATAAGGATATCGATATGGATATCGATGTGGATATCGATATGGTTATAGATAAGGATATCGATATGGATATCGATGTGGATATCGATATGGTTATAGATAAGGATATCGATATGGATATCGATGTGGATATCGATATGGTTATAGATAAGGATATCGATATGGATATCGATATGAATATCGATATGGATATCGATATGGATATCAATATGGATATCGGTATGGATATCGATGTGGATATCGATATGGATCTCGATATGGATATCGATATGGATATCGATATGAATATCGATGTGGATATCAATATGGATATCGGTATGGATATCGATATGGATATCGATATGGATATCGATATGGATATCGATGTGGATATCGATATGGTTATAGATAAGGATATCGATATGGATATCGATATGAATATCGATATGGATATCGATATGGATATCGATATGGATATCGATATGGATATCTTTATGGATATCGATATGGATATATGTATAGATATCGAAATGGATATCGATATGGATATTGATATGGATATTGATATGAATATCGATATGGATATCGATATGGATATCGATATGGATATCGAAATGGATATCGATATGGATATTGATATGGATATCGATATGGATATCGACATGGATATCGATATGGATATCAAAATGGATATCTATATTGATATCGATATGGATATCTATATAGATATCGATATGGATATCGATATGGATATCGATATGGATATCGATATGGATATCGATATGGATATCGATATGGATATCGATATGGATATCGATATGGATATCGATATGGATATCGATATGGATATCGATATGGATATCGATATGGATATCGATATGGATATCGATATGGATATCGATATGGATATCGATATGGATATCGATATGGATATCGATATGGATATCGATATGGATATCGATATGGATATCGATATGGATATCGATATGGATATCGATATGGATATCGATATGGATATCGATATGGATATCGATATGGATATAGATATGGATATCGATATGGATATCGATATGGATATCGATATGGATATCGATATGGATATCGATATGGATATCGATATGGATATCGATATGGATATCGATATGGATATCGATATCGATATGGATATCGATATGGATATCGATATGGATATCGATATGGATATCGATATGGATATCGATATGGATATCGATATGGATATCGATATGGATATCGATATGGATATCGATATGGATATCGATATGGATATCGATATGGATATCGATATGGATATCGATATGGATATCGATATGGATATCGATATGGATATCGATATGGATATCGATATGGATATCGATATGGATATCGATATGGATATCGATATGGATATCGATATGGATATCGATATGGATATCGATATGGATATCGATATGGATATCGATATGGATATCGATATGGATATCGATATGGATATCGATATGGATATCGATATGGATATCGATATGGATATCGATATGGATATCGATATGGATATCGATATGGATATCGATATGGATATCGATATGGATATCGATATGGATATCGATATGGATATCGATATGGATATCGATATGGATATCGATATGGATATCGATATGGATATCGATATGGATATCGATATGGATATCGATATGGATATCGATATGGATATCGATATGGATATCGATATGGATATCGATATGGACATCGATATGGATACCGATATGGATATCGATATGGATATCGATATGGATATCGATATGGATATCGATATGGATATCGATATGGATATCGATATGGATATCGATATGGATATCGATATGGATATCGATATGGATATCGATATGGATATCGATATGGATATTGATATGGATATCGATATGGATATCGATATGGATATCGATATGGATATCGATATGGATATCGATATGGATATCGATATGGATATCGATATATATATCGATATGGATATCGATATGGATATCGATATGGATATCGATATGGATATCGATATGGATATCGATATGGATATCGATATGAATATCGATGTGGATATCAATATGGATATCGGTATGGATATCGATATGGATATCGATATGGATATCGATATGGATATCGATGTGGATATCGATATGGTTATAGATAAGGATATCGATATCGATATGGATATCGATATGGATATCGATATGGATATCGATATGGATATCGATATGGATATCGATATGGATATCGATATGGATATCGATATGGATATCGATATGGATATCGATATGGATATCGATATGGATATCGATATGGATATCGATATGGATATCGATATGGATATCGATATGGATATCGATATGGATATCGATATGGATATCGATATGGATATCGATATGGATATCGATATGGATATCGATATGGATATCGATATGGATATCGATATGGATATCGATATGGATATCGATATGGATATCGATATGGATATCGATATGGATATCGATATGGATATCGATATGGATATCGATATGGATATCGATATGGATATCGATATGGATATCGATATGGATATCGTATATGGATATCGATATGGATATCGATATGGATATCGATATGGATATCGATATGGATATCGATATGGATATCGATATGGATATCGATATGGATATCGATATGGATATCGATATGGATATCGATATGGATATCGATATGGATATCGATATGGATATCGATATGGATATCGATATGGATATCGATATGGATATCGATATGGATATCGATATGGATATCGATATGGATATCGATATGGATATCGATATGGATATCGATATGGATATCGATATGGATATCGATATGGATATCGATATGGATATCGATATGGATATCGATATGGATATCGATATGGATATCGATATGGATATCGATATGGATATCGATATGGATATCGATATGGATATCGATATGGATATCGATATGGATATCGATATGGATATCGATATGGATATCGATATGGATATCGATATGGATATCGATATGGATATCGATATGGATATCGATATGGATATCGATATGGATATCGATATGGATATCGATATGGATATCGATATGGATATCGATATGGATATCGATATGGATATCGATATGGATATCGATATGGATATCGATATGGATATCGATATGGTAGGATATCGATATGGATATCGATATGGATATCGATATGGATATCGATATGGATATCGATATGGATATCGATATGGATATCGATATGGATATCGATATGGATATCGATATGGATATCGATATGGATATCGATATGGATATCGATATGGATATCGATATGGATATCGATATGGATATCGATATGGATATCGATATGGATATCGATATGGATATCGATATGGATATCGATATGGATATCGATATGGATATCGATATGGATATCGATATGGATATCGATATGGATATCGATATGGATATCGATATGGATATCGATATGGATATCGATATGGATATCGATATGGATATCGATATGGATATCGATATGGATATCGATATGGATATCGATATGGATATCGATATGGATATCGATATGGATATCGATATGGATATCGATATGGATATCGATATGGATATCGATATGGATATCGATATGGATATCGATATGGATATCGATATGGATATCGATATGGATATCGATATGGATATCGATATGGATATCGATATGGATATCGATATGGATATCGATATGGATATCGATATGGATATCGATATGGATATCGATATGGATATCGATATGGATATCGATATGGATATCGATATGGATATCGATATGGATATCGATATGGATCGATATCGATATGGATATCGATATGGATATCGATATGGATATCGATATGGATATCGATATGGATATCGATATGGATATCGATATGGATATCGATATGGATATCGATATGGATATCGATATGGATATCGATATGGATATCGATATGGATATCGATATGGATATCGATATGGATATCGATATGGATATCGATATGGATATCGATATGGATATCGATATGGATATCGATATGGATATCGATATGGATATCGATATCGATATCGATATCGATATCCATATATCGATATGGATATCGATATGGATATCGATATGGATATCGATATGGATATCGATATGGATATCGATATGGATATCGATATGGATATCGATATGGATATCGATATGGATATCGATATGGATATCGATATGGATATCGATATGGATATCGATATGGATATCGATATGGATATCGATATGGATATCGATATGGATATCGATATGGATATCGATATGGATATGGATATCGATATGGATATCGATATGGATATCGATATGGATATCGATATGGATATCGATATGGATATCGATATGGATATCGATATGGATATCGATATGGATATCGATATGGATATCGATATGGATATCGATATGGATATCGATATGGATATCGATATGGATATCGATATGGATATCGATATGGATATCGATATGGATATCGATATGGATATCGATATTGATATCGATATGGATATCGATATGGATATCGATATGGATATCGATATGGATATCGATATGGATATCGATATGGATATCGATATGGATATCGATATGGATATCGATATGGATATCGATATGGATATCGATATGGATATCGATATGGATATCGATATGGATATCGATATCGATATGGATATCGATATGGATATCGATATGGATATCGATATCGATATCGATATGGATATCGATATGGATATCGATATGGATATCGATATGGATATCGATATGGATATCGATATGGATATCGATATGGATATCGATATGGATATCGATATGGATATCGATATGGATATCGATATGGATATCGATATGGATATCGATATGGATATCGATATGGATATCGATATGGATATCGATATGGATATCGATATGGATATCGATATGGATATCGATATGGATATCGATATGGATATCGATATGGATATCGATATGGATATCGATATGGATATCGATATGGATATCGATATGGATATCGATATGGATATCGATATGGATATCGATATGGATATCGATATGGATATCGATATGGATATCGATATGGATATCGATATGGATATCGATATGGATATCGATATGGATATCGATATGGATATCGATATGGATATCGATATCGGATATCGATATGGATATCGATATGGATATCGATATGGATATCGATATGGATATCGATATGGATATCGATATGGATATCGATATGGATATCGATATGGATATCGATATGGATATCGATATGGATATCGATATGGATATCGATATGGATATCGATATGGATATCGATATGGATATCGATATGGATATCGATATGGATATCGATATGGATATCGATATGGATATCGATATGGATATCGATATGATTCGATATCGATATGGATATCGATATGGATATCGATATGGATATCGATATGGATATCGATATGGATATCGATATGGATATCGATATGGATATCGATATGGATATCGATATGGATATCGATATGGATATCGATATGGATATCGATATGGATATCGATATGGATATCGATATGGATATCGATATGGATATCGATATGGATATCGATATGGATATCGATATGGATATCGATATGGATATCGATATGGATATCGATATGGATATCGATATGGATATCGATATGGATATCGATATGGATATCGATATGGATATCGATATGGATATCGATATGGATATCGATATGGATATCGATATGGATATCGATATGGATATCGATATGGATATCGATATGGATATCGATATGGATATCGATATGGATATCGATATGGATATCGATATGGATATCGATATGGATATCGATATGGATATCGATATGGATATCGATATGGATATCGATATGGATATCGATATGGATATCGATATGGATATCGATATGGATATCGATATGGATATCGATATGGATATCGATATGGATATCCATATGGATATCGATATGGATATCGATATGTCTGTCGATAAGTCTATCGATATGTCTATCGATAAGTTTATCGATATGTGTATCGATATTGATTTCGATTTGGATATCGATATGGATATCGTTATGGATATCGATTTGGATATCGATTTGGATATCGATTTGGATATCGATTTGGATATCGACATGGATATCGATATTGATATCGATATGGATATCGATATCGATTTGGATATCGATTTGGATATCGATTTGGATATCGATATGGATATCGATATGGATATCGATATGGATATCGATATGGATATCGATATGGATATCGATATGGATATCGATATGGATATCGATATGGATATCGATATGGATATCGATATGGATATCGATATGGATATCGATATGGA
>JAEIGI010000312.1:0-18076 GCA_018903615.1 Drosophila neocordata
GAAATGGATATCGATATGGATATCGATATGGGATATCGATATGGATATCGATATGGATATCGATATGGATATCGATATGGGGATATCGATTATGGATATCGATATGGATATCGATGTGATATCGATATGGATATCGATATGGATATCGATATGGATTTGGATGTCGATATGGATATCGATATGGATATCGATATGGATCTGATATGGCTATCGATATGGATATCGATATGAATATCGATATCGATATCGATATGGGATATCGATATGGATATCAATATGGATATCGATATGGATATCGATGATTTGATGGATATCGATATGGATATCGACGGGATATCGATATGGGATATCGATATGGACATCGATATGGATATCGATGTGGATATGGGATATCGATATGGATATCGATCTGGATATGATATGGATATCGATATGAATATCGATATAGATATCGATATGACTATCGATATGGATATCGATATGGATAAGGCTGTCGATATGGATACCGATATGCGATATCGATTTGTATATGTTATGGATATGGATGAATGTCGATAGAGTATCGATATGGATATCGTTATTATCTTTATGGTTATCGATATGGAATCCAAATGGATATCGATATTTATATCGATATGGATATCGATATGGATATCGATATGGATATCGATATGGATATCGATATGGATATCGATTTGGATATCGATATGGATATCGATTTGGATATCGATTTGGATATCGATTGATATCGACAGGATATTCGATATTGATATCGATATGAATATCTATAGATGATCGATATAGATATGGATATCGATATGGATATCGATTTGGACATGATCTGGATATCGATATGGATATCGATATGGATATCGATATGGATATCGATATGGATATCGATATGGATATCGATATGGATATCGATATGGAAATCGCTATGGATATCGATATGGATATCGATAGGATATCGATATGGATATCGATATGGATATCGATATGGATATCGATATGGATATCGATATGGATATCGATATGGATATCGATATGGATATCGATATGGATATCGATATGGATATCGATATGGATATCGATATGGATATCGATATGGATATCGATATGGATATCGATATGGATATCGATATGGATATCGATATGGATATCGTTATGGATATCGATATGGATATCGATATGGATATCGATATGGATATCGATATGGATATCGATATGGATATCGATATGTGTATCGATATTGATTTCGATTTGGATATCGATATGGATATCGATATGGATATCGATATGGATATCGATATGGATATCGATATGGATATCGATATGGATATCGATATGGATATCGATATGGATATCGATATGGATATCGATATGGATATCGATTTTGATATCGATTTGGATATCGATTTGGATATCGATTTGGATATCGATTTGGATATCGATATTGGATATCGATATGGATATCGATATGGATATCGATATGGATATCGATATGGATATCGATATGGATATCGATATGGATATCGATATGGATGTCGATATGGATATCGATATGGATATCGATATGGATATCGATATGGATATCGATTTTGATATCGATATTGATATCGATTTGATATCGATATGGATATCGATATGGATATCGATATGGATATCGATTTTGATATCGATATGGATATCGATATGGATATCGATATGGATATCGATATCGATATGGATATCGATTTGGATATCGATATGGATATCGATATGGATATCGATATGGATATCGATATGGATATCGATATGGATATCGATATGGATATCGATATGGATATCGATATGGATATCGATTTTCGATATATCGTTATCGATATCGATATTGATATCGATATGGATATCGATATGGATATCGATATGGATATCGATATCGATATCGATATCGATATCGACACGGATATCGACATCGATATCGATATGGATATCGATAAGGAGATATCGATATGGATCTATCGATATGGATATCGATATGGATATCGATATGGATATCGATATCGATATGGATATCGATATGGATATCGATATGGATATCGATATGGATATCGATATGTCTGTCGATAAGTCTATCGATATGTCTATCGATATTGATATCGATATGGATATCGATATGGATTCGATATGGATATCGATATGGATATCGATATGGATATCGATATGGATATCGATATGGATATCGATATGGATATCGATATGGATATCGATATGGTTATCGATATGGATATCGATATGTATATCGATATGGATATCGATAGTTATTTCCAGGCCGGGGTACAACTCTCTGTCTCTCCGGGTCAGCCCGACATTGTTATCGAGCAAGAATTATCCGGATCTCGATTTGGCTATCGAAGTGCCCAAGACTCCATCAAATCATTTTGATCATCGATAATTGTTCTCTGAGTGGTGATCTCGACAAAGAATATTGTCCTAGTCGATTTGGGTGTCGCTCTTGGGCTATATCGATTTGGCTTTGCATGGCCCGACATGGAATACCGAACTCGACAACACATACGGCTATCGATATGACAAACACCTAGCAATATGGACATCGTATCCGGGGTGAAATAATTCGGGCCATGTTTATGATTTGCTTTCAAACGTTATAAATTTTATTAGTGACAATCTGATCTGCCGTAAATGCTAACTAAATCTAACCTGTTATTTTATTACACTATGGCCTACTAACCTTGCTAAGTGGGCAGCCCTGTTGACCAATGGTTAGACTCACCCACTCGCACACGTTTGTTTGTATTCGCTTGGGAGACTTCTGTGTCTAGACTTGTGTCTTCTTCGTGTATCTGAGTTAGCACTCATTCCTGTTACTCTTGACCAAAAGGTCCAAGATCATCTCGATCGCGGTCCTAGCTCCTCTAATCTGCAGATTTAATTTTCGACAGCGCTTGGCCTTTGATTTTGTCGCCGACGCCGGCTGGATGGATATCGATATGGATATCGATATAGATATCGATATGGATATCGATGTGGATTTCGATATGGATATGAATATGGATATCGATGGTGTATCGATATAGATATCGATGTGGATATCGATATGCATATCGATATGGATATCGCCGGATATGGATATCGATCTGGATAGCGATATGTATATCGATATGAATATCGATATGGATATCGATATGGATATCGATATGGATATCGATATGGATATCGATATAGATAACGCTATGGATATGGATACCGATATGGGTATAGATTTGTATAATGTAATGTTTATAGATATGAATATCCAATAGAGTAATCGATATGGATATCCATATTATTATCTAAATGGTTATCGATATGAAACCCAAAGTGGATATGGAGATGGATATCGATGTGGATATCGATATGGATATCGATATGTATATCCATATGTATATCGATATGGATATCGAAGTGGATATCGCTATGGATATCGATGTAAATTTCGATATGGCTAGCGATATATGGATATGGATTTCGATATCGATTTCGAGATGGATATGCATATGGATATCGATATGGATATCGATGTGGATTTCGATATGGCTAGCGATATGGATATCTATATGGATATCTATATGGATATCTATATGGATATATATATATGGATATCGATATGGATATCAATATGGATAGATATGGATATCGATATCCATATCGACATCCAAATCGATATCCATATCGATATCCATATCGATATTCTTATCGATATCCATATGTATCCATAATGATATCCATCCATATCGATATCCAAATCGATATCCATATCGATATCCAAATCGATATCCATATCGATATTCATATCGATATCCATATGTATCCATATCGATATCCATGTTGCTATCCATATCGGTACCCATATCGATATCCATATCGATCCATATCGATATCCATATCGATATATCCATATCGATATCCATATCGATATCCATATCGATATCCATATCGATATCCATATCGATATCCATATCGATATTCATATCGATATCCATATCGATATCCATATCGATATTCATATCGATATCCATATCGATATCCATATCGATATCCATATCGATTTCCATATTGATATCCATATTGATATCCATATCGATATCCATATCGATATCCATATCGATATTCATATCGATATTCATATCGATATCCATATCTATTCATATCGATATCCATATAGATATCCATATCGATATTCATATCGATATTCATATCGATATCCATATCTATTCATATCGATATCCATATAGATATCCATATAGATATCCATATAGATATCCATACCGATGTCTACATCGATATCCACATCGATATCCATATCGATAATTATATCGATATCTATATCGATATCCAAATCGATGTCCAAATTGATTTCCATATAAATATATCAAAATCCACTTCGAAATTCTCATCGATATCCATATCGATATGCATATCGATATTCATATGGATATATATATCGATATCCATATCGGTATCCATAATGGAAATCCAGATCGATTACTATATCGATTCCCATATCGATAATGCTATCGATATACATAATAGTATCCAAATCGAAATCCATAATATTATCCAAATTAGTATCCATATCGATATCTATATCGATAAATATATCGATATCCATCTCCATATCCATATCGGGTTCCATATCGATATCCATATAGATATATGTGGATATCCATATCGATTACTCTATCGATATTCATATCTATATACATGACATTATACAAATCGATATCGATATCTATATACATATAGATATCCATAAAGATATCCATATAGATATCCATAAAGATATCCATATAGATATCCATATCGTTATCCATATAGATATACATATAGATATGCATATCGCTATCCATATCAAAACCCACATCGAAATCTATATCGATATCGATATCCATGTCTATATCCATATTGATATCCATATCGATATCCATATCGATATCCATATCGATATCCCTATCGATATCCATATCGATATCCTTATCAATATTTATCCATATCGATATCCATATCGCTAACCATATCGAAATCCGCATCGATATCCATATCGATATCCACATCGATATCCATATCGATATCCTCATCGATATCCATATCAATATTCCTATCCATGTCCATATCGATATCCATATCGATATCCATATCGATATCCAAATCGATAATCATATCGATAACCATATTCATATCGATATCTATATCGATCCATATCGATATCTATATCGATACATATCGATATCCATATCGATAACCATATTCACATCCATATCCATATCGATCCATATCGATATCCATATCGATATCCATATCGATATCCATATCGATATCCATATCGATGTCCTCATCGATATCCATATCGATATCCTCATCGATATCCATATCAATATTCCTATCCATGTCCATATCGACATCCATATCGATATCCATATCGATATCCAAATCTATCCATATCAATATCCATATCTATCCATATCGATATCTATATCGATCCATATCGATATCTATATCGATCCATATCGATATCTATATCGATCCATATCGATATCCATATCGATAACCATATTCACATCCATATCCATATCGACCCATATCGATATCCATATCGATATCCATATCGATATCCTCATCGATATCCATATCGATATCCTCATCGATATCCATATCAATATTCCTATCCATGTCCATATCGATATCCATATCGATATCCATATCGATATTCAAATCGATATCCATATCGATATCTATATCGATATATATATTGATATCCATATCGATATCCATATCGTTGTAAATATCGATTTCCATATCGTTATAAATATCGATATCCATATCGTTATCCATATCGCTATCCGTATCGATATCCATATCTATATCCAAATCGATATCCAAATCGATATCCATATTGATATCCATATCGATATTCATATCGATATCCATATCGTTATCCATATCGATATCCATATTGATATCCATATCGATTTTTCGGCGAGAATGTCCATTTTTAAAATGGTTAAGGACCAACTCTCGTTGTTCATTTATTGTACGCTTTCGCAAATACGTCTTGGGCTAAATAATTTGAAATAAATGTGCAAGATTTAATTACGAACATAATAGCTAAATCATAGACAAAAAAAGTAGCGTTATGATACGATCAGTGTGGGCGCAGATGTTCAAAACACCCGCTGGGTCAAATAAGCTGTGACATTGAATTGTTGACTTTTTTTAGTTTTTGTTATTTTGATATGAAAAATGAGACTTAATTGAAATAAATGAAGTATGCATTCTTAAGTTTATATGTTATCTGAAAATTCTGCGTTTCAATTTTGTTGGTACCTTCTTTCGTTTAAAAGATACTCCTGATTCAATTTTGTTTATATAGGTGGGTCAAATAAGCTGTGAGCCACTGTTTGTATGTTTCTATACATACATATATACGCATGTCACGCCATATATATATGTATGTAGCAATAGGAATTGCAATGGGACTTGCGAATGAAGACTACAATGTTATTGCGCAGTTTCTTTTGTTTTAGAAACTTCTAGACGCCTAAGCTACGCAAGTTTTTCGGCGACTGCATCGATCGTTGGCAACTTTTGATTGGTCGCTCCCGGCGTCGGCGACAAAATCAAAGGCCAAGGGCTGTCGAAAATTAAATCGGCAGATTAGTGGAGCTTGGACGGCGATCGAGATGAGTTTGGACCTTTTGGTCAAGAGGAGTTAAAAGAAAAGATAGTTCGTGAACATAGTGTAAGGAGTGAAAACAAAGTGCCCCTGCGACCAGGAAACAGGAGTGGATGCTAACTCAGATACACGAAGAAGACACAAGTCTAGACACAGAAGTCTCCCAAGCGAATACAAACAAACGTGTGTGTGTGAAGCGGGTGAGTCTAACCATTGGTCAACAGGGCTGCCCACTTAGCAAAGTTAGTAGGTCATAGTGTGGTAAAACAACAGGTTAGATTTAAGTAGATTTATCAGATTACCACTAATAAAATTTATAACGTTTGAAAGCAAATCATAAACCTGGCCCGAATTATTTCACCCGTAACTTTAAACCCCCCTCAGTTTCTCCTTCACTCCTGCATTAATGTTCATGTAGTGTTTGTATATGTAGTGTATGTTCTTGTAGTGTTTGTATCTCCATGTAGGGAGCCATGCAAATAATATTAATCCTAGCCAATGTCAGGGTGACACCTTAATTGACTAGGATAATATTCTTTGTCTAGTGCTACCCGACTAAGAGATCTTTTATCAGTTGATCTAATTAATTTGATGGAGATTCTTGGGCACTTAGTAGTTTTTGTAGTGATCCAGGATGATTCTTGCTCATTTAAGTCAATGTCCGGGTGACACTAATTGACTTAAATAGTAGGAATTATCTAGAGTGTCACGACTGGGTAAGTGTCCGGGTAACACCCTAATTGACCTAGTTGAATTCCCTGGGCTAATCCTAATGTAGTGTCCGGGTGACTTGATACCCTTCCTTTGTGTATGTGAAAATGTTGTTAAATATTAACTATCCTTCCCCCCTTCGCTTTTTCCTCCCCTGGATGGCATAGTTAACTTGATAAACAATTGTAGCAAGCCAACTCCTAATAGTATGAATATGCTTCCTTTTTGTAGTCATCAAGTCCGGGTTTCTTATATAAATTTTCTGTGTAGGAAAGGCCCTGGAGAGACTGAGAGTTGTACCCCGGCCTGGAAAAACTTCCTTACACCATATCAATTAATATCGATATCGATATCCATATCGATACCCATGTCGATATCTATATCGATATCGATACCCATATCGATATCCATGTCGATATCCATATCGTTATCCATATCGATATACATATCGAAATCCATATCGATATCCAAATCGACATCAATATCGATATCCAAATCGATATCCATATCGATATGGATTTCGATATGGACATCGATATGGATATTGATATGGATATCGATATGTATATCGATATGGATATCGATGTAGATATCGATATCGATAACGATTTGGATGTCGATATGGATATCGATTTGGATATCGATATGGATATCTATATGTATATCGATATGGATAACCATATTGATATCGATATGGATATCGATATGGATATCGATATGGATATCGATATGTCATTGATATGGATATCGCTATGGATATCGATATCGATATGGATATCGATATGGATATTGATATGGATATCAATGTGGATTTCTATATGGATCGATATGGGTATCGATATGGACATCGATATGGATATCGATATGGATATCGATATGGATATCGATATGGATATTGATATTGATATGGATATCGATATGTATATCGATATGGATATCGATATGGATATCGATATGGATATCGATATGGAGATCGATATGGATATCGATATTGATATCGATATGGATATCGATATGGATATCGATATGGATATCGATATGGATATTGATATGGATATCGATATGGATATCGATATGGATATCGATATGGATATCGATATGGATATCGATATGGATATCGATATGGATATCGATATGGATATCGATATGGATATCGATAAGGATATCGATATGGATATCGATATGGATATCGATATGTATATCGATATGGATATCAATGTGGATTTCGATATGGATCGATATGGATATCGATATGTGTATGGATATGGATATCGATATGGATATTGATATTAATATCGATATGGATATCTATATGGATATCTATATGAAACCCGTTATGGATATGAAGATGGATATCAATATGCATATCGATTTGGATATCGAGATGGATAACGATATACATATCGATATGGATATCGCTATGTATATCGATATGGATATCGCTATGTTTATCGATATATATATCGATATGGATGCCGATCTGGATAATGGGTATCGATATGGATATCGATATGGATATCGATGTGGATATGGATATCGATCTGGATATCGATATGGATTTCGATCTGGATAGCGATATGGATATCGATATGAATATTGATATCCATATCGATATTTTATCTATATCCATATCGATATCCATATCGCTATCCATATCGATATACATATCGTCCTCTATCTCGATATCCATATCGATATCCAAAGCGATATCCATATCGATATCCATATCGGTATCTATATGTATATCCACATCGATTACTATATCGATTACTTGAATAATCTTATGTATATCGATAGGATTATCGATATATCCTATCGATATACATAAGATTATTCAAATCGGGTTCCATATCGCAATCCATATAGATATACATATGGATATTCAAATCGATTACACCATCGATATTCATAATTATATACAAAACATTATACAAATCGATATACATATCTATATCCATATAGATATCCATATAGATATTCATTTGGATATCCACATAGATAGCCATATACATTTCCATATAGATATCCATATCGTTATCCATATCGAAATCCACATCTATATCCATATTGAAATCCTCATCGATATCCATATCGAAATCCATATCGATATCCATATCGATATCCATATCGATATCCATATCGATATCCATATCTATATCAATATCGATATCCATATCGATGTCCATATCGATATCCATATCGATATCCATATCGATATCCATATCGATATCCATATCAATATCCATATCGATATCCATACCGATATCCATATCTATATCCATATAGATATCGATGTAGTTATCCATATCGATATCCATATAGATATCCACATCGTTATCTATATCGAAATCCACATTCAAATCCATATCGAAATCCTTATCGATATCCATATCCAAATCCATATCGATATTCATATCGATATCCATATCGATATCCATATCGATATCCATATCGATATCCATATCAAAATCGACATCAAAATCCAAATCGATATCCATATCTATATCCTTATAGATATCCATGTAGTTATCCATATCGATATCCATATAGATATCCATATCGTTATTTATATCGAAATCC
This sequence comes from Drosophila neocordata, assembly GCA_018903615.1. Taxonomy (NCBI): domain Eukaryota; kingdom Metazoa; phylum Arthropoda; class Insecta; order Diptera; family Drosophilidae; genus Drosophila; species Drosophila neocordata. The sequence continues at coordinate 10,004 of JAEIGI010000312.1, forward strand.
ACATTCAAATCCATGTCGAAATCCTTATCGATATCCATATCCAAATCCTTATCGATATCCATACCCAAATCCATATCGATACCCATATCGATATCCATATCGATATCCATATCGATATCCATATCGATATCCATATCGATATCCATATCGATATCCATATCGATATCCATATCGATATCCATATCGATATCCATATCGATATCCATATCGATATCCATATCGATATCCATATCGATATCCATATCGATATCCATATCGATATCCATATCGATATCAATATCGATATCCATATCGATGTCCATATCGATATCCATATCGATATCCATATCGATATCCATATCGATATCCATATCGATATCAATATCGATTTCCATATCGATATCCATATCGATATCCATATCGTTATCCATATCGAAATCCGCATCCAAATCCATATCGAAATCCTTTATATCGAAATCCCTATCCATATCCATATCCATATCAAAATCCACTTCGAAATCCACATCGATATCCATATTGATATCCATATCGATATCCATATTAATATCCATATCGATATATATCGATATCCTTATCGGTATCCATATGGATATCCACATCGATTACTATATCAATTACCATAACGATAATGCTATCGATATACATAAGATTATCCAAATCGAAGTCCATAACATTATCCAAATTGGCATCCATATCGATATCTATATCGATAAACATAGCGATATCCATATCGATATCCATCTCGATATCCAAATCGATATTCATATCGATATTCATATCGATATCCATATCGATATCCATCTCCATATCCATATAGATATATATCTGGATTTCCGTATCGATTACTTTATCGATATTCATATCTATATACATAACATTATACAAATCGATATCCATATCTTAATCCAGATAGATATATAGATATGCAAATCGCTATCCATATCAAAATCGACATCGAAAGCTATATCGATAGCCATATAGATATCGATATCCATATCAATATCCATATCGATATCCATATCGATATCCACATCGATATCCATATCGATATCCATATCGATATCCATATCGATATCCATATCGATATCCATATCGATATCCATATCGATATCCATATCGATATCCATATCGATATCCATATCGATATCCATATCGATATCCATATCGATATACATATTGATATCCATATCAATATCAATATCCATATCGATATCCATATCGATATCCATATCGATATCCATATCGATGTCCATATCGATACCCATATCGATATCCATATCGATCCATATAGAAATCCACATTGATATCCATATCAATATCCATATCGATATCCATATCGATATCGAGATCCATAGCGATATCCATATCAATGATATATCGATATCCATATCGATATCCATATCGATATCAATATGGTTATCCATATCGATATACATATAGATATCCATATCGATATCCATATTGATATCCAAATCGATATCCATATCGATATCCATATCGATATCCATATCGATATCCATATCGATATCCATATCGATATCCATATCGATATCCATATCGATATCCATATCGATATCCATATCGATATCCATATCGATATCCATATCGATATCCATATCGATATCCATATCGATATCCATATCGATATCCATATCGATATCCATATCGATATCCATATTGATATCCATATAGATATACATATCGATATCCATATCGATATCCATATGGATTTCCATATCGATATGCATATCGATATCCATATCGATATTCTTAGCGATATCCATATCTATCCATATCGATATCCATATCGATCCATATCGATATCCATGTCGATATCCATATCGATATCCATATCGATATCCATATCGATATCCATATCGATATTGATAGCGATATCCATATCTATCCATATCGATATCCATATCGATATCCATATCGATATCCATATCGATATCCATATCGATATCCCAATCGATATCCCAATCGATATCCATATCGATATCCATATCGATATCCATATCGATATCCATATCGATATCCATATCGATATCCATATCGATATCCATATCGATATCCATATCGATATTCATAGCGATATCCATATCTATCCATATCGATATCCATATCCATATCGATATCCATATCCATATCGATATGCATATCGATATCCATATCGATATCCCAATCGATATCCCAATCGATATCCATATCGATATCCATATCGATATCCATATCGATATCCATGTCGATATCCATATCGATATCCATATCGATATCCATATCGATATCCATGTTGATATCCATATCGATGTCGACATCTATATCCATATCGATATCCAAATCGATGTCCTCATTGATATCCACATAGATATGCATATCGCTATCTATATCAAAATCCACTTCGAAATCCAGATCGATATCCATATCGATAACCATAACGATATTCATATCGATATATATATCGATATCCATATCGGTATCCATATGGATATCCACATCGATTACTATATCGATCCATATCGATATCCATGTCGATATCCATATCAATATCCATGTCGATATGGATATCGATATCCATATCGATATCTATATCGATATCCATATCGATATCCATATCGATATTCATAGCGATATCCATATCTATCCATATCGATATCCATATCCATATCCATATCCATATCGATATCCATGTCGATATCCATATCGATATACATATCAATATCCATATCGATATAAAAATCGATATCCATATCGACATCCAAATCGATATCCATATCGACATCCAAATCGATATCCATATCGATATCCAAATCGATATACATATCGATATCCATATCGATATCCATATCGTTATCCATATCGATATCCAGATTATTATCCATATCGATATCGATATCCATTCGATATGTATATCGATATCCATCTCGATATCCAAATCGAAATGCATATTGATATATTCATATATTCATATCCTTATCGGGTTTCATATCGATATTCATATAGATATACATATGGACATCCATATCGATTACTCTATCGATATTCATACTTAAATACATAACATTATAAAAATCGATATCCACATAGATATCCATATAGATATCCATATAGATAGCTATATAGATATCCATATAGATATCCATATAGATATCCATATCGATCCATATCGATCCATATCGATATACATATCGCTATCCATATCGATATCCATATCGTTATTCATATCGATATCCATATCGATATCCATATCGATATACATATCGATATCCATATCAATTTCCATATCGATATCCAAATCGATACACATATCGATATACATATCGATATCCATATCGCTTTCCATATCGATATCCAGATTGTTATCCATATCGATATCCATATCGATATCCAAATCGAAATCCATATCGAAATCCATATCTATATATATTCATATATCCATAATGATATACATACCGATATATATATCGATATCCATATCGATAACCATATCCACATCGATATCCATATCGATCCATATCGATATCCATCTCGATATCCATATCGATATCCATATCGATATCCATTTCGATATCCATATCGATTTCCATATCGATATCCATATCGATACCCATATCTATCCATATCGATATCCATATCGATATTGATATCCATATCGATATCTATATCGATATCCATTTCGATATCCATATCGATATCCATATCGATATCCATATCGATATCCATATCGATATCCATATCGATATCCATATCGATATCCATATCGACATCCATATCGATATCCATATCGATATTCATATCGATATCCATATCGGTATCCATATGGATATCCACATCGATTATAATATCGATTACCATATCGATAATCCCCTCGATATACATAAGATTATCCAAATCGACATCCATAACATTATCCAAATCCATATCGATATCCATATCGATATCCATATCGATATCCATATCGATATCCATATCGATATCCATATCGATATCCATATCGATATCCATATCGATATCCATAAAGATATCCATAAAAATATCCATATCGATATTCATAGCGATATCCATATCTATCCATATCGATATCCATATCCATATCCATATCGATATCCATATCGATATCCATATCGATATCCATATCGATATCCATGTTGATATCCATATCGATATCCATGTTGATATCCATTTCGATGTCGACATCGATATCCATATCGATATCCATATCGATATTTATATCGATATCCATATCGATATCCAAATCGATGTCCACATTGATATCCATATAGATATACATATAGATATGCATATCGCTATCTATATCAAAATCCATATGTATCGATATCTGCATCGATATAGATATCGATATCCATATCGATATTTATATCGATATCCATATCGATATCCAAATCGATGTCCACATTGATATCCATATAGATATACATATAGATATGCATATCGCTATCTATATCAAAATCCATATGTATCGATATCTGCATCGATATAGATATCGATATCCATATCGATATCCATATCGATATCCATATCGATATCCATATCAATATCCATATCGATATCCATATCGATATACATATCGATATCCATATCAATACTCATTTCGATATCCAAATCGATATCGATATGTATATAGATATCCATCTCGATATCCAAATCGAAATGCATATTGATATATTCATATATTCATATATTTATATCCATATCGGGTTTCATATCGATATCCATATAGATATACATATGGATATCCATATCGATTACTCTATCGATATTCATATTTAAATACATAACATTATAAAAATCGATATCCATATCCATATAGATTTCCATGTAAATATCCATATAGATAGCCCTATACACATCGATACACATATCGATATCCATATCGATCCATATCGAAATCCACATTGATATTCATATCGGTATACATATTGATATCCATATCGAAATCCACATTGATATTCATATCGGTATACATATTGATATCCATATCGATATCCAAATCGATATCCATATCGATATCCATATCGATATCGATATCGATATCGATGTCCATATCGATATTCATATCGATATCCATATCAATATCCATATCGATATCCATAACGATATTCATATCGATATCCATATCAATATCCATGTCGATATCCATATCGATATACATATCGATATCCAGATGGTTATCCATATCGATATACATATAGATATCCATATCGATATCCACATCGATATCCATGTCGACATCCAAATCGATATCCATATCGATATCTACATCGATATCCATATGGATATCTACATCGATATCCATATGGATATCGATATCGGTATCCATATCGATATCCATATCGATATTCATAGCAATATCCATATCGAATTTCATAGCGGTATGGATATCGATCATATCGATTCATATTGATATCCATGTTGATATCCATATCGATATCCATATCGATATCCATATCGATATCCATATCGAATTTCATAGCGATATCCATATCTATCCATATCGATATCCATATCCATATCGATGTAAATATCGATATCCATATCGATATCCATATCGATATCCATATCGATATCCATATTGTTTTCCATATCGATATCCATATTGTTTTCCATATCGATATCCAAATCGATATCGATATCGATATCCATATCGATGTCCATATCGATATCCATATCAATATTCATATCGATATCCATATCGATATACATATCGATATCCATATGGTTATCCATATCGATATACATATAGATATCCATTTCGATATCCACATCGATATCCATGTCGACATCCAAATCGATATCCATATCGATATCTACATCGATATCCATATGGATATCGATATCGATATTCATAGCGATATCCATATCTATCCATATCGATATCCATATCGATTCATATTGATATCCATGTCGATATCCATATCGATATCCATATCGAATTTCATAGCGATATCCATATCTATCCATATCGATATCCATATCCATATCCATATCGATATCCATATCCATCCCAATCGATATTCATAGCGATATCCATATCTATCCATATCGATATCCATATCCATATCCATATCGATATCCATATCGATAAACATATCGATATTCATATCGATATCCATATCGGTATCCATATGGATATCCACATCGATTACTATATCGATTACCATATCGATAATCCCATCGATATACATAAGATTATCCAAATCGACATCCATAACATTATCCAAATCCATATCGATATCCATGTCGATATCCATATCGATGTCCATATCGATATCCATATCGATATCCATATCGATATTCATAGCGATATACATATCTATCCATATCGTTATCCATATTATCATATCCATATCCATATCGATATCCATATCGATATCCATATCGATATCCATATCGATATCCATATCGATATCCATATCGATATCCATATCGATATCCATATCGATATCCATATCGATATCCATATCGATATCCATATCGATATCCATATCGATATCCATATCGATATCCATATCGATATCCATATTGATATCCATATCGATATCGACATCGCTATCCATATCGATATCCATATCGATATCCATATCGATATCCATATCGATATCCATATCGATATCCATATCGATATCCATATCGATATCCATATCGATATCCATATCGATATCCATATCGATATCCATATCGATATCCATATCGATATCCATATCGATATCCATATCGATATCCGATATCGATATCCATAGCGATATCCATATCGTATCCATATCGTTATATATCCATATCCATATCGATATCCATATCGATATCCATATCGATATCCATATCGATATCCATATCGATATCCATATCGATATCCATATCGATATCCATATCGATATCCGATATCGATATCCATATCGATATTGCATATCGATATCCATATCGATATCCATATCGATATCCATATCGATATCCATATCGATATCGATATCCATATCATATCCATATCGATATCCATATCGATATCCATATCGATATCCATATCGATATCCATATCGATATCCATATCGATATCCATATCGATATCCATATCGATATCCATATCGATATCCATATCGATATCCATATCGATATCCATGTCGATATCCATATCGATGTCCATATCGATATCCATATCGATATCCATATCGATAGTCGATATCGATATCGATATCCATATCGATATCCATATCGATATCCATATCCATATCGATATCCATATCGATATCCATATCGATATCCATATCGATATCCATATCGATATCCATATCGATATCCATATCGATATCCATATCGATATCCATATCGATATCCATATCGATATCCATATCGATATCCATATCGATATCCATATCGATATCCATATCGATATTCATAGCGATATACATATCTATCCATATCGTTATCCATATCCATATCCATATCCATATCGATATCCATATCGATATCCATATCGATATCCATATCGATATCCATATCGATATCCATATCGATATCCATATCGATATCCATATCGATATCCATATCGATATCCATATCGATATCCATATCGATGTCGAGATCGATATCCATATGGACATCCATATCGATATCCAAATCGATGTCTACATTGATATCCATATAGATATGCATAACGCTATCTATCTCAAAATCCACTTCGAAATCCACATCGATATCCATATCGATAACCATATCGATATCCATATCCATATCGATATCCATATCGATGTCGACAGCGATATCCATATCGATATCCATATCGATATCCAAACCAATGTCCACATTGATATTCATATAGATATACATATAGATATGCATATCGCTATCTATATCAAAATACACTTCGAAATAAACATCGATATCCATATCGATACCTATCATATCGATATTTATATCGATATATCGATATCCATATTATAACGATATCATATTCATATCGATTATCCATATCGATATCCATATCGGTTATCCACATCGATTACTATATCGATTACCATATAGAATCGATATATCCCATCGATATACATAAGATTATCC